>JAYKTQ010000198.1:0-48240 GCA_036010785.1 Ammospiza maritima maritima
TGGACTTAATGGGATTTTTATGGGATTTTTGTAGGATTTTTTGTAGGATTTTAATGGGATTTTAATAGGATTTTAATGGGATTTTATGGTATTTTAATAGGATTTTTATGCTTTTAATGGGATTTTAATGGGATTTTTTTGCGATTTTTATGGTATTTTAATTGGATTTTTGCCATTTTTATGGGATTTTAATGGGAATTCAATGGGATTTTAATGGATTTTGCCATTTTAATGGGATTTTAATGGATTTTTGCCATTTTAATGCAATTTTTCTGGGATTTTTGCCATTTTTAATAGGATTTTTCTGGGATTTTCTGTTTTTGTGAGATAATTTTGTTTTCTGTGTTCCAGGTGATTCCCCGCCGAGCCCCGAGGAGCTCCAGACCCTGCTCTGGATTTTGGGGTCCCCCCTGGCGCAGGGCGGGGACGTGGCCCAGAGGAGCTTCCTGCGCCCCCAGGGCCCCCACGAGCTGCTGGAGATCGGGCCAGGTGCGAAATTTGGGGAAAATTCGGGAAATTTTGGAAAAATTGTGAAATTTTGGGAAATTCGGCGATTTTTGGCAACGATTCGGCAAAAATTGTGGGGAATTTTGGGGGATTATTTGGGATTTTTGGAGGGTTTTTGGAGAAATTTGGAATTTTTGGTGGGGATTATTTGGGATTTTTTGGGGGGAATTTTTGGGGGTTAATTTGGGATTTTTTGGGATTTTTTGGGGGATTATTTGGGATTTTTTGGGGATTATTTGGGTATTTTTTTGGGGGGATTATTTGGATTTTTGGGGATTTTGGAGGTTTTTTTGGGGAAATTTTGGAATTTTTGGTGGGATTATTTGGGATTTTTTGGGGGATTATTTGGATTTTTGAGGGATTATTTGGGATTTTACGGGGATTTTTTGGAGGGTTTTTTGGAGAAATTTTGAATTTTTGGGGGAATTATTGGGATTTTTGGGGGGATTATTTGGAATTCTTGGTGGGGATTATTTGGGATTTTACGGGGATTTTTGGAGGGTTTTTGGGGAAAATTTGGAATTTTGGTGGGATTATTTGGGATTTTAGGGGATTATTTGGGATTTTTGGGGGATTATTGGGATTTTTGGGGATTTTGGAGGTTTTTTTGGGGAAATTTTGGAATTTTTGGCGGGATTATTTGGATTTTTTGGGGGCATTATTTGGGATTTTTTTGAAATTTGGGGGTTTGAGGGAATTTGGGCAGTTTGTGAAATCAGGGGGATTTTTTGGGGATTTTTTTGTGTTTCTTGGGGAGGTTTTGAGAATTTTTTGGGATTTTTTGGGGGATTTTGGGTTTTTGGAAGGATTTGGGGAGGAGTTTTGGGATATTTGGGATTTTTGGGGATTTTTGGGGAAATTTGAAGGAATTTGGGCCCCTGGAGCTTCCTGCGCCCCCAGGGCCCCCACGAGCTGCTGGAGATCGTGCCCAGGTGCGAAATTGGGGAAAATTCGGGAAATTTTGAGAAAATTGTGAAATTTTGGAAATTCGGCGATTTTGGCAACGATTCGGCAAAAATTGTGGGGAATTTTGGGATTATTTGGGATTTTTGGAGGTTTTCTTGGGGAAATTTTGGAATTTTGGTGGGGATTATTTGGGATTTTTGGGGATTATTTGGGATTTTGGAGGTTTTTTGGGGAAATTTGGAATTTTTGGTGGGATTATTGGGATTTTTTTGGGGCATTATTTGGGATTTTTTTTTGGAATTTGGGGATTTTGAGGGAATTTGGGCAGTTTTTTGGAAATCAGGGGGATTTTTGGGGATTTTTTTGTGTTTCTGGGGGAGGTTTTGAGAATTTTTGGGGATTTTTGGGGGGATTTTGGGTTTTTGGGAAGGATTTGGGGATAGGGCCCCCACGAGCTGCTGGAGATCGGGCCCAGGTGCGAAATTTGGGGGAAATTCGGGAAATTTTGAGAAAAATTGTGAAATTTTGGAAATTCGGCGATTTTTGGCAACGATTCGGCAAAAATTGTGGGGAATTTTGGGGGATTATTTGGGATTTTTGGAGGGTTTTTGGAGGAAATTTTGGAATTTTTCATGGGGATTTGGGGATTTTTTGGGGAATTATTTGGGATTTTTGGAGGTTTTTTATGGGGAAATTTTGGAATTTTTGGTGGGGATTATTTGGGATTTTTTGGGGGATTATTTGGGATTTTTTTGGGGGATTATTTGGGATTTTTTGGGGATTTTTGGAGGTTTTTTTGGGGAAATTTTGGAATTTTTGGTGGGATTATTTGGGATTTTTTGGGGGATTATTTGGGATTTTTTGGGGGGATTATTTGGAATTCTTGGTGGGGATTATTTGGGATTTTACGGGGATTTTTGGAGGGTTTTTTGGGGAAATTTTGGAATTTTTGGTGGATTATTTGGGATTTTTTGGGGGATTATTTGGGATTTTTTGGGGATTTTTGGAGGTTTTTTTTGGGGAAATTTTGGAATTTTTGGTGGGGATTATTTGGGATTTTTTTGGGGGCATTATTTGGGATTTTTTGGGGGGATTATTTGGGATTTTTTGGGGGGATTATTTGGGATTTTTTGGGGGATTATTTGGGATTTTTTGGGGGATTATTTGGGATTTTACGGGGATTTTTGGAGGGTTTTTTGGAGAAATTTTGGAATTTTTGGGGGAATTATTTGGGATTTTTTGGGGGGATTATTTGGAATTCTTGGTGGGGATTATTTGGGATTTTACGGGGATTTCTGGAGGGTTTTTTGGGGAAATTTTGGAATTTTTTTTGGGATTATTTGGGATTTTTTGGGGGATTATTTGGGATTTTTTGGGGGAATTATTTCGGATTTTTTGGGGATTTTTGGAGGTTTTTTTTGGGGAAATTTTGGAATTTTTGGTGGGGATTATTTGGGATTTTTTGGGGGATTATTTGGATTTTTTGGGGGGATTATTTGGGATTTTTTGGGGGATTATTTGGGATTTTTTGGGGGGATTATTTGGGATTTTTTGGGGGATTATTTGGGATTTTTTGGGGGGATTATTTGGGATTTTTTGGGGGGATTATTTGGGATTTTTTGGGGGATTATTTGGGATTTTTTGGGGGATTATTTGGGATTTTACGGGGATTTTTGGAGGGTTTTTTGGAGAAATTTTGGAATTTTTGGGGGAATTATTTGGGATTTTTTGGGGGGATTATTTGGAATTCTTGGTGGGGATTATTTGGGATTTTACGGGGATTTCTGGAGGGTTTTTTGGGGAAATTTTGGAATTTTTGGTGGGATTATTTGGGATTTTTTGGGGGAGTATTTGGGATTTTTTGGGGGAATTATTTCGGATTTTTTTGGGATTTTTGGAGGTTTTTTTGGGGAAATTTTGGAATTTTTGGTGGGGATTATTTGGGATTTTTTGGGGGTTTATTTGGGATTTTTTGGGGGGATTATTTGGGATTTTTTGGGGGGATTATTTGGGATTTTTTGGGGGATTATTTGGGATTTTTTGGGGGATTATTTGGGATTTTACGGGGATTTTTGGAGGGTTTTTTGGAGAAATTTTGGAATTTTTGGTGGGGATTATTTGGGATTTTTTGGGGGAATTATTTGGGATTTTTTGGGGGGATTATTTGGGATTTTTGGAGGTTTTTCTTGGGGAAATTTTGGAATTTTTGGTGGGGATTATTTGGGATTTTTTGGGGCATTATTTGGGATTTTTTGGGGAATTATTTGGGATTTTTTGGGGATTTTTGGAGGTTTTTTTTGGGGAAATTTTGGAATTTTTGGTGGGATTATTTGGGATTTTTTGGGGGAATTATTTGGGATTTTTTGGGGGAATTATTTCGGGGGATTTTTTGGGGATTTTTGGAGGGTTTTTTTGGGGAAATTTTGGAATTTTTGGTGGGGATTATTTGGGATTTTTTTGGGGGCATTATTTGGGATTTTTTTTGAAATTTGGGGATTTTGAGGGAATTTGGGGCAGTTTTGTGGAAATCAGGGGGATTTTTGGGGATTTTTTTGTGTTTCTTGGGGAGGTTTTGAGAATTTTTGGGATTTTTTGGGGGATTTTGGGTTTTTGGGAAGGATTTGGGGAGGAGTTTTGGGGATTATTTGGGATTTTTTGGGGATTTTTGGGGAAAATTTGAAGGAATTTTGGCCCCTGGAGCTTCCTGCGCCCCCAGGGCCCCCACGAGCTGCTGGAGATCGGGCCCAGGTGCGAAATTTGGGGAAAATTCGGGAAATTTTGGGAAAAATTGTGAAATTTTGGGAAATTCGGCGATTTTTGGCAACGATTCGGCAAAAATTGTGGGGAATTTTGGGGGATTATTTGGGATTTTTGGAGGGTTTTTGGAGGAAATTTTGGAATTTTTGGTGGGGATTATTTGGGATTTTTGGGGGGAATTTTTGGGGGATTATTTGGGATTTTTTGGGATTTTTTGGGGGATTATTTGGGATTTTTTTGAGGGGATTATTTGGGATTTTTTGGGGGATTATTTGGGATTTTTGGGGGGATTATTTGGGATTTTTTGGGGGGATTATTTGGGATTTTTTGGGAGATTATTTGGAATTTTTGGGGGAATTATTTGGGATTTTTTGGGGGGATTATTTGGGATTTTTTGGGGGGATTATTTGGGATTTTTTGGGGGATTATTTGGGATTTTTTGGGGGATTATTTGGGATTTTTTGGGGGATTATTTGGGATTTTTTGAGGGATTATTTGGGATTTTTTGGGGATTTTTGGAGGTTTTTTTTGGGGAAATTTTGGAATTTTTGGGGGAATTATTTGGGATTTTTTGGGGGGATTATTTGGAATTCTTGGTGGGGATTATTTGGGATTTTACGGGGATTTTTGGAGGGTTTTTTGGGGAAATTTTGGAATTTTTGGTGGGATTATTTGGGATTTTTGTGGGATTATTTGGGATTATTTGGGATTTTTGGAGGTTTTTTTTTGGGGAAATTTTGGAATTTTTGGTGGGGATTATTTGGGATTTTTTTGGGGGCATTATTTGGGATTTTTTTTTGGAATTTGGGGGTTTTGAGGGAATTTGGGGCAGTTTTGTGGAAATCAGGGGGATTTTTGGGGATTTTTTTGTGTTTCTTGGGGAGGTTTTGAGAATTTTTTGGGATTTTTTGGGGGATTTTGGGTTTTTTGGGAAGGATTTGGGGTGGAGTTTTGGGGATTATTTGGGATTTTTGGGGATTTTGGGGAAAATTTGAAGGAATTTTGGCCCCTGGAGCTTCCTGCGCCCCCAGGGCCCCCACGAGCTGCTGGAGATCGGGCCCAGGTGCGAAATTTGGGGGAAATTCGGGAAATTTTGGGAAAAATTGTGAAATTTTGGGAAATTCGGCGATTTTTGGCAACGATTCGGCAAAAATTGTGGGGAATTTTGGGGGATTATTTGGGATTTTTGGAGGGTTTTTGGAGGAAATTTTGGAATTTTTCATGGGGATTTTGGGATTTTTTGGGGAATTATTTGGGATTTTTGGAGGTTTTTCTTGGGGAAATTTTGGAATTTTTGGTGGGGATTATTTGGGATTTTTTGGGGGGATTATTTGGGATTTTTTGGGGGATTATTTGGGATTTTTTGGGGGATTATTTGGGATTTTTTGGGGGATTATTTGGGATTTTTTGGGGGATTATTTGGGATTTTACAGGGATTTTTGGAGGGTTTTTTGGAGAAATTTTGGAATTTTTGGGGGAATTATTTGGGATTTTTTGGGGGGATTATTTGGAATTCTTGGTGGGGATTATTTGGGATTTTACGGGGATTTCTGGAGGGTTTTTTGGGGAAATTTTGGAATTTTTTTTGGGATTATTTGGGATTTTTTGGGGGATTATTTGGGATTTTTTGGGGGAATTATTTCGGATTTTTTGGGGATTTTTGGAGGTTTTTTTGGGGAAATTTTGGAATTTTTGGTGGGGATTATTTGGGATTTTTTGGGGGATTATTTGGGATTTTTTGGGGGATTATTTGGGATTTTTTGGGGGATTATTTGGGATTTTACGGGGATTTTTGGAGGGTTTTTTGGGGAAATTTGGAATTTTTGGTGGGATTATTTGGGATTTTTTGGGGGATTATTTGGGATTTTTGGAGGTTTTTTTTGGGGAAATTTTGGAATTTTTGGTGGGGATTATTTGGGATTTTTTTGGGGGCATTATTTGGGATTTTTTTTTGAAATTTGGGGGTTTTGAGGGAATTTGGGGCAGTTTTTTGGAAATCAGGGGGATTTTTGGGGATTTTTTTTGTGTTTCTTGGGGAGGTTTTGAGAATTTTTGGGGATTTTTTGGGGGATTTTGGATTTTTGGGAAGGATTTGGGGAGGAGTTTTGGGGATTATTTGGGATTTCTGGGGATTTTGGGGAAATTTGAAGGAATTTTGGCCCCTGGAGCTTCCTGCGCCCCCAGGGCCCCCACGAGCTGCTGGAGATCGGGCCCAGGTGCGAAATTTGGGGAAAATTCGGGAAATTTTGGGAAAAATTGTGAAATTTTGGGAAATTCGGCGATTTTTGGCAACGATTCGGCAAAAATTGTGGGGAATTTTGGGGGATTATTTGGGATTTTTGGAGGGTTTTTGGAGGAAATTTTGGAATTTTTGGTGGGGATTATTTGGGATTTTTTGGGGGGAATTTTTGGGGGATTATTTGGGATTTTTTGGGATTTTTTGGGGGATTATTTGGGATTTTTTTGGGGGGATTATTTGGGATTTTTTGGGGGATTATTTGGGATTTTTTTGGGGGATTATTTGGGATTTTTTGGGGATTTTTGGAGGTTTTTTTGGGGAAATTTTGGAATTTTTGGTGGGATTATTTGGGATTTTTTGGGGGATTATTTGGGATTTTTTGGGGGATTATTTGGGATTTTTTGGGGGATTATTTGGGATTTTACGGGGATTTTTGGAGGGTTTTTTGGAGAAATTTTGGAATTTTTGGGGGAATTATTTGGGATTTTTGGGGGGATTATTTGGGATTTTTTGGGGGGATTATTTGGAATTCTTGGTGGGGATTATTTGGGATTTTACAGGGATTTTTGGAGGGTTTTTTGGGGAAATTTTGGAATTTTTGGTGGGATTATTTGGGATTTTTTGGGGGATTATTTGGGATTTTTTGGGGGAATTATTTGGGATTTTTTGGGGATTTTTGGAGGTTTTTTTGGGGAAATTTTGGAATTTTTGGTGGGGATTATTTGGGATTTTTTGGGGGCATTATTTGGGATTTTTTGGGGGAATTATTTGGGATTTTTTGGGGATTTTTGGAGGTTTTTTTGGGGAAATTTTGGAATTTTTGGTGGGATTATTTGGGATTTTTTGGGGGAATTATTTGGGATTTATTGGGGGGATTATTTGGGATTTTTTGGGGGATTATTTGGGATTTTTTGGGGGGATTATTTGGGATTTTTTGGGGGGATTATTTGGGATTTTTTGGGGGATTATTTGGGATTTTTTGGGGGATTATTTGGGATTTTACGGGGATTTTTGGAGGGTTTTTTGGAGAAATTTTGGAATTTTTGGGGGAATTATTTGGGATTTTTTGGGGGGATTATTTGGAATTCTTGGTGGGGATTATTTGGGATTTTACGGGGATTTTTGGAGGGTTTTTTGGGGAAATTTTGGAATTTTTGGTGGATTATTTGGGATTTTTTGGGGGATTATTTGGGATTTTTTGGGGGAATTATTTGGGATTTTTTTTGGGATTTTTGGAGGGTTTTTTTGGGGAAATTTTGGAATTTTTGGTGGGGATTATTTGGGATTTTTTTTGGGGGCATTATTTGGGATTTTTTTTTGGAATTTGGGGATTTTGAGGGAATTTGGGGCAGTTTTGTGGAAATCAGGGGGATTTTTGGGGATTTTTTTTGTGTTTCTTGGGGAGGTTTTGAGAATTTTTGGGGATTTTTTGGGGGATTTTGGATTTTTGGGAAGGATTTGGGGTGGAGTTTTGGGGATTATTTGGGATTTTTGGGGATTTTGGGGAAATTTGAAGGAATTTTGGCCCCTGGAGCTTCCTGCGCCCCCAGGGCCCCCACGAGCTGCTGGAGATCGGGCCCAGGTGCGAAATTTGGGGAAAATTCGGGAAATTTTGGGAAAAATTGTGAAATTTTGGGAAATTCGGCGATTTTTGGCAACGATTCGGCAAAAATTGTGGGGAATTTTGGGGGATTATTTGGGATTTTTGGAGGGTTTTTGGAGGAAATTTTGGAATTTTTGGTGGGGATTATTTGGGATTTTTGGGGGGAATTTTTGGGGGATTATTTGGGATTTTTTGGGATTTTTTGGGGGATTATTTGGGATTTTTTGGGGGATTATTTGGGATTTTTTTGGGGGATTATTTGGGATTTTTTGGGGGATTATTTGGGATTTTTTGGGGGATTATTTGGGATTTTACGGGGATTTTTGGAGGGTTTTTTGGAGAAATTTTGGAATTTTTGGGGGAATTATTTGGGATTTTTTGGGGGGATTATTTGGAATTCTTGGTGGGGATTATTTGGGTTTTTACGGGGATTTCTGGAGGGTTTTTTGGGGAAATTTTGGAATTTTTTTTGGGATTATTTGGGATTTTTGGGGGATTATTTGGGATTTTTTGGGGGAATTATTTGGGATTTTTTGGGGATTTTTGGAGGTTTTTTTGGGGAAATTTTGGAATTTTTGGTGGGGATTATTTGGGATTTTTTTGGGGGCATTATTTGGGATTTTTTTTTGAAATTTGGGGATTTTGAGGGAATTTGGGGCAGTTTTGTGGAAATCAGGGGGATTTTTGGGGATTTTTTTTGTGTTTCTTGGGGAGGTTTTGAGAATTTTTTGGGATTTTTTTTGGAGGATTTTGGATTTTTGGGAGGGATTTGGGGAGGAGTTTTGGGGATTATTTGGGATTTTTGGGGATTTTGGGGAAAATTTGAAGGAATTTTGGCCCCTGGAGCTTCCTGAGCCCCCAGGGCCCCCACGAGCTGCTGGAGATCGGGCCCAGGTGCGAAATTTGGGGGAAATTCGGGAAATTTTGAGAAAAATTGTGAAATTTTGGGAAATTCGGCGATTTTTGGCAACGATTCGGCAAAAATTGTGGGGAATTTTGGGGGATTATTTGGGGGATTTTTGGAGGGTTTTTGGAGGAAATTTTGGAATTTTTCATGGGGATTTTGGGATTTTTTGGGGAATTATTTGGGATTTTTGGAGGTTTTTTATGGGGAAATTTTGGAATTTTTGGTGGGGATTATTTGGGATTTTTTGGGGGATTATTTGGGATTTTTTGGGGGGATTATTTGGGATTTTTTGGGGATTTTTGGAGGTTTTTTTGGGGAAATTTTGGAATTTTTGGTGGGATTATTTGGGATTTTTTGGGGGGATTATTTGGGATTTTTTGGGGGATTATTTGGGATTTTTTGGGGGGATTATTTGGAATTCTTGGTGGGGATTATTTGGGATTTTACGGGGATTTTTGGAGGGTTTTTTGGGGAAATTTTGGAATTTTTGGTGGGATTATTTGGGATTTTTTGGGGGATTATTTGGGATTTTTTGGGGATTTTTGGAGGTTTTTTTTGGGGAAATTTTGGAATTTTTGGTGGGGATTATTTGGGATTTTTTTGGGGGCATTATTTGGGATTTTTTTTTGGAATTTGGGGATTTTGAGGGAATTTGGGGCAGTTTTTTGGAAATCAGGGGGATTTTTGGGGATTTTTTTTGTGTTTCTTGGGGAGGTTTTGAGAATTTTTTGGGATTTTTTGGGGGATTTTGGGTTTTTGGGAGGGATTTGGGGAGGAGTTTTGGGGATTATTTGGGATTTTTGGGGATTTTGGGGAAATTTGAAGGAATTTTGGCCCCTGGAGCTTCCTGAGCCCCCAGGGCCCCCACGAGCTGCTGGAGATCGGGCCCAGGTGCGAAATTTGGGGGAAAATTCGGGAAATTTTGGGAAAAATTGTGAAATTTTGGGAAATTCGGCGATTTTTGGCAACGATTCGGCAAAAATTGTGGGGAATTTTGGGGGATTATTTGGGATTTTTGGAGGGTTTTTGGAGGAAATTTTGGAATTTTTGGTGGGGATTATTTGGGATTTTTGGGGGGAATTTTTGGGGGATTATTTGGGATTTTTTGGGATTTTTTGGGGGATTATTTGGGATTTTTTTGAGGGGATTATTTGGGATTTTTTGGGGGATTATTTGGGATTTTTGGGGGATTATTTGGGATTTTTTGGGGGGATTATTTGGGATTTTTTTGGGAGATTATTTGGAATTTTTGGGGGAATTATTTGGGATTTTTTGGGGGGATTATTTGGGATTTTTTGGGGGGATTATTTGGGATTTTTTGGGGGATTATTTGGGATTTTTTGGGGGACTATTTGGGATTTTACGGGGATTTTTGGAGGGTTTTTTGGAGAAATTTTGGAATTTTTGGGGGGAATTATTTGGGATTTTTTGGGGGATTATTTGGGATTTTTTTTGGGGGATTATTTGGGATTTTTTGGGGATTTTTGGAGGTTTTTTTGGGGAAATTTTGGAATTTTTGGTGGGATTATTTGGGATTTTTTGGGGGGAATTATTTGGGATTTTTTGGGGGGATTATTTGGGATTTTTTGGGGGATTATTTGGGATTTTTTGGGGGGATTATTTGGGATTTTTTGGGGGGATTATTTGGGATTTTTTGGGGGATTATTTGGGATTTTTTGGGGGATTATTTGGGATTTTTTGGGGGATTACTTGGGATTTTTTGGGGATTTTTGGAGGTTTTTTTGGGGAAATTTTTGGAATTTTTGGGGAATTATTTATTTGGGATTTTTTGGGGGGATTATTTGGAATTCTTGGTGGGGATTATTTGGGATTTTACGGGGATTTTTGGAGGGTTTTTTGGGGAAATTTTGGAATTTTTGGTGGGATTATTTGGGATTTTTTGGGGGAATTATTTGGGATTTTTTGGGGATTTTTGGAGGTTTTTTTGGGGAAATTTTGGAATTTTTGGTGGGATTATTTGGGATTTTTTGGGGATTTTTGGAGGTTTTTTTGGGGAAATTTTGGAATTTTTGGTGGGATTATTTGGGATTTTTTGGGGGAATTATTTGGGATTTATTGGGGGGATTATTTGGGATTTTTTGGGGGATTATTTGGGATTTTTTGGGGGGATTATTTGGGATTTTTTGGGGGATTATTTGGGATTTTTTGGGGGATTATTTGGGATTTTACGGGGATTTTTGGAGGGTTTTTTGGAGAAATTTTGGAATTTTTGGGGGAATTATTTGGGATTTTTTGGGGGGATTATTTGGAATTCTTGGTGGGGATTATTTGGGATTTTACGGGGATTTTTGGAGGGTTTTTTGGGGAAATTTTGGAATTATTGGTGGGATTATTTGGGATTTTTTGGGGGATTAATTGGGATTTTTTGGGGGAATTATTTGGGATTTTTTGGGGATTTTTGGAGGGTTTTTGGGGGAAATTTTGGATTTTTTGGGGGCATTATTTGGGATTTTGTTTTGGAATTTGGGGGTTTTGAGGGAATTTGGGGCAGTTTTGTGGAAATCAGGGGGATTTTTGGGGATTTTTTTGTGTTTCTTGGGGAGGTTTTGAGAATTTTTTGGGATTTTTTGGGGGATTTTGGGTTTTTGGGAAGGATTTGGGGAGGAGTTTTGGGGATTATTTGGGATTTTTGGGGATTTTGGGGAAATTTGAAGGAATTTTGGCCCCTGGAGCTTCCTGAGCCCCCAGGGCCCCCACGAGCTGCTGGAGATCGGGCCCAGGTGCGAAATTTGGGGGAAAATTTGGGGAATTTTGGGAAAAATTTTGAATTTTGGGAAATTTTGGGGGGTTTCAGGCGATTTTGGGGGGGGTTTTGGAGATTATTTTGGATTTTGGGGGATTTCTTTGAAATGTATTTGGATTTTTTGGGGATTATTTGGGATTTTTTGGGGGGGATTTTGGGGGATTTTTTTGGGGATTATTAAGGACAATTAATTAGTGCTAATTAATTAATTAGGGCTAATTAACCCCAGGCTTGGGGTTGTGTCTCTGTACCACTGTTTGGGTGAAATTTGGGGGATTTTTGTTGGTTTTTAGTGGGATTTTGATGGGAATTTTGGGATTTTGGGGCAAATTAAGGGCAATTAATTAGTGCTAATTAATTAATTAGGGTTAATTAACCCCAGGCTTGGTGCTATGCCCCTGTAACACTGTTTGGGTGAAATTTGGGGGATTTTTGGGGCATTTTTAGTGGGATTTGGATGGGAATTTGGGGATTTTGGGGCTAATTAGCAATAATTAATGAGCCCTAATTAATTAATTAGGGCTAATTAACCCCAGGCTTGGGGTTGTGTCCCTGTGCCACTGTTTGGGTGAAATTTGGGGGATTTTGTTGGTTTTTAGTGGGATTTTGATGGGAATTTGGGGATTTTGGGGCTAATTAAGGACAATTAATTAGTGCTAATTAATTAATTAGGGTTAATTACGCCCAGGCTTGGGGCTGCTTCCCTGTGCCACTGTTTGGGGATTTTTGGGGGGATTTTTGGGGATTTTTAGGCCATTTTTAGTGGGATTTTGATGGGAATTTCGGGATTTTTGGGTAATTAAGGATAATTAATTAGTGCTAATTAACAGACTGTGTTAATTACGGCAGGCTGGGGGTGTGCACGCCCCTGTCCACCAACGCCGTGTCACAGATTGGGGATTTTGGGGCCATTTTTAGTGGGATTTGGATGGGAATTTTGGGATTTTTGGACTAATTAGTGCTAATAATTAATGCTAATTAACGAATTGTGTTAATTGGCGCAGGCTGGGGGTGTGCACGCCCCTGTCCACCAACACCGTGTCACAGATTGGGGATTTTTGGGCCATTTTTAGTGGGATTTTGATGGGAATTTCGGAATTTTTGGACTAATTAGTGCTAATAATTAATGCTAATTAACGAATTGTGTTAATTAATGCAGGCTGGGGGTGTGCACGCCCCTGTCCACCCACGCTGTGTCACAGATTGGGGATTTTGGGGCCATTTTTAGTGGGATTTTGATGGGAATTTCGGGATTTTTGGGTAATTAAGGATAATTAATTAGTGCTAATTAACAGACTGTGTTAATTACGGCAGGCTGGGGGTGTGCACGCCCCTGTCCACCAACACCATGTCACAGATTGGGGATTTTTGGGCCATTTTTAGTGGGATTTTGATGGGAATTTCGGGATTTTTGGACTAATTAGTGCTAATAATTAATGCTAATTAATGAATTGTGTTAATTAATGCAGGTTGGGGGTGTGCACGCCCCTGTCCACCAACGCTGTGTCACAGATTGGGGATTTTGGGGCCATTTTTAGTGGGATTTTGATGGGAATTTCGGGATTTTTGGACTGATTAGTGCTAATAATTAATGCTAATTAACAAATTGTGTTAATTACGGCAGGCTGGGGGTGTGCACGCCCCTGTCCACCCACGCTGTGTCACAGATTGGGGATTTTGGGGCCATTTTTAGTGGGATTTTGATGGGAATTTCGGGATTTTTGGACTAATTAGTGCTAATAATTAATGCTAATTAACGAATTGTGTTAATTAATGCAGGCTGGGGGTGTGCACGCCCCTGTCCACCAACGCTGTGTCACAGATTGGGGATTTTTGGCCATTTCTGGTGGGATTTTGATGGGAATTTCAGGATTTTTGGACTAATTAGTGCTAATAATTAATGCTAATTAACAAATTGTGTTAATTGGCGCAGGCTGGGGGTGTGCACGCCCCTGTCCACCAACGCCGTGTCACAGATTGGGGATTTTTGGGCCATTTTGGTGGGATTTGGATGGGAATTTCAGGATTTTTGGACTAATTAGTGCTAATAATTAATGCTAATTAACGAATTGTGTTAATTACAGCAGGCTGGGGGTGTGCACGCCCCTGTCCACCCACGCTGTGTCACAGATTGGGGATTTTTGGCCATTTTTAGTGGGATTTTGATGAGAATTTCAGGATTTTTGGACTAATTAGTGCTAATAATTAATGCTAATTAACAAATTGTGTTAATTAATGCAGGCTGGGGGTGTGCACGCCCCTGTCCACCAACGCTGTGTCACAGATTGGGGATTTTGGGGCCATTTTTGGTGGGATTTGGATGGGAATTTTGGGATTTTTGGACTAATTAGTGCTAATAATTAATGCTAATTAACGAATTGTGTTAATTAATGCAGGCTGGGGGTGTGCACGCCCCTGTCCACCAACGCCGTGTCCCTGTGCCACGCGGCCGGGCTGAGCCGGGTGCGGCGCCTGGAGAGATCGCGCAGGATCCTGCTGCAGGTGGGCACAGAAATGCCCAAAAATCCCAAAAATCCCCCCAAAAATTCCCAAAACTTCCCCAAAAATTCCCCCAAATTTCCTCAAAGTTTCCCCAAAAAAAATCCCAAAAATTCCCCCAAAAATTCCCCCAAAATTCCCCCAAAAATTCCCCCAAATTTCCTCAAAGTTTCCCAAAAAATTCCCCCAAAATTCCCCCAAATTTCCTCAAAGTTTCCCCAAAAATCCCCAAAAATTTCCCCCAAAAAATTCCCCCAAATTTCCTCAAAGTTTCCGCCCCAAAAAATCCCAAAAATTCCCCCCAAAATGCCCCAAAAATGCCAAAAACTTCCCCAAAAATTCCCAAAATTCCCAGGAAATTCCCAAAAAATTCCCCCAAATTTCCTCAAAACTTCCCCAAAAACGCAAAAAAAAGTCCCAAACATTCCCCCCAAAATCCCCCCAAAATGCCAAAAGATTTCCCCAAAAATTCCCAAAATTCCCCTAAAAATTCCCCCAAAATTCCCTTGAAGTGCCCAAAAATTTTCCCCCAAAAATGCCAAGAAATTCCCAATAAATTCCAAAAAAATTCACCCAAAAATTCCCAATAAATTCCCCCAAAAAATCACAAAAAATGCCAATAAATCCCCCCCCAAAAAAAAAAAAAAAAAAAAAAAATCCCCCCAAAATTTCCTCAAAGTTTCCCCCAAAATCCCCAAAAATTCCCCCCAAAAAATTCCCCCAAATTTCCTCAAAGTTTCCCCCAAAATCCCCAAAACTTCCCCAAAAATTCCCCCAAATTTCTTCAAAGTTTCACCAAAAATTCCCCCAAAAATTCCCCCAAATTTCCTCAAAGTTTCACCAAAATCCCCAAAAATCCCCAAAACTTCCCCCAAAAATTCCCCCCAAATTTCCTCAAAGTTTCCCCAAAAATCCCCAAAAATTCCCCCAAAAATTCCCCCAAATTTCCTCAAAGTTTCCTCCCCAAAAAATCCCCAAAATTCCCCACAAAATGCCCCAAAAATGCCAAAAACTTCCCCCAAAAATTCCCAAATTCCCCTAAAAAATTCCCCCAAATTTCCTCAAAGTTTCCCCAAAAATCCCCAAAAATTCCCCCAAAAGTTCCCCCAAATTTCCTCAAAGTTTCCCCCAAAAATTCCCCCAAAAATTCCCCCAAAAATTCCCCCAGAAAATTCCCAAAATTAAAAAAAAATCCCCACAAAAAGTCAAAAAAATTCCCCCAAAATTCTCAACGTCCCCAAGGTGTCCCCAATGTCCCCAAGGTGTCCCCAATGTCCCCCAAGGTGTCCCCAAGGTGTCCCCAATGTCCCCGAGGTGTCCCCAAGGTGTCCACAATGTCCCCAAGGTGTCCCCAAGGTGTCCCCAAGGTGTCCACAATGTCCCCAAGGTGTCCCCAATGTCCCCAATCCCATTCATGTCCCCCCAATGTCACCCCAAATGTCCCCCCAATGTCCCCAATGTCCCCCCAATGTCCCCAATCCCCCCATTGTCCCCAATGTCCCCAATCCCCTCAGTGTCCCCAAAGTCCCCAATCACCCCAATGTCCCCAAGGTGTCCCCAAGGTGTCCCCAAGGTGTCCTCAATCCCCCCAATGTCCCCAATGTCCCCAATGTGTCCCCAGTGTCCCCAATCCCATTCATGTCCCCCCACTGTCCCCAATGTCCCCAATGTCCCCCAATGTCCCCAATCCCCTCAGTGTCCCCAAAGTCTCCAATCACCCCAATGTCCCCAAGGTGTCCCCAGTGACCTTAATGTCCCCGATGTTCCCCAATGACCCCAAGGTGTCCCCAAGGTGTCCCCAATGTCCCCAATCCCCTCAGTGTCCCCCCAATGTCCCCACAAATGTCCCCCAGTGTCCCCAATCCCCCAATGTCCCCAAAATCTCCAATCACCCCAATGTCCCCAAGGTGTCCCCAAGGTGTCCCCAAGGTGTCCTCAATGTCCCCAATTCCCTCAATGTCCCCAATGTCCCCAAAGCATTCCCAATGTCCCCAATCCCATTCATGTCCCCCCACTGTCCCCAGTGTCCCCCAATGCCTCCAATGTCCCCCCAATGTCCCCAAGGTGTCCCCAATGTCCCCAATCCCATTCATGTCCCCCCACTGTCCCCAATGTCCCCCCAATGTCCCCAATCCCCTCAGTGTCCCCAAAGTCCCCAATCCCATTCATGTCCCCAATGTCCCCAAGGTGTCCCCAGTGTCCCCAATCCCCCCAATGTCCCCAATGTCCCCAAGGTGTCCCCAGTGTCCCCAATCCCATTCATGTCCCCCCACTGTCCCTGGTGTCCCCCAATGTCCCCCCAATGTCCTCAATGTCCCCAATGTCCCCCCAATGTCCCCCCAATGTCCCCTCAATATCCCCCAATGTCCCCAAAGCATTCACAATGTCCCCAATCCCATTCATGTCCCCTCAGTGTCCCCCCAATGACCCCCAATGTCCCCCAGTGTCCCCAATCCCCCAATGTCCCCAAAATCTCCAATCACCTCAATGTCCCCAAGGTGTCCCCAAGGTGTCCCCAAGGTGTCCTCAATGTCCCCAATTCCCTCAATGTCCCCAATGTCCCCAAAGCATTCCCAATGTCCCCAATCCCATTCATGTCCCCCCACTGTCCCCAGTGTCCCCCAATGCCTCCAATGTCCCCCCAATGTCCCCAAGGTGTCCCCAATGTCCCCAATCCCATTCATGTCCCCCCACTGTCCCCAATGTCCCCCCAATGTCCCCAATCCCCTCAGTGTCCCCAAAGTCCCCAATCCCATTCATGTCCCCAATGTCCCCAAGGTGTCCCCAGTGTCCCCAATCCCATTCATGTCCCCCCACTGTCCCTGGTGTCCCCCAATGTCACCCCAATGTCCTCAATGTCCCCAATGTCCCCCCAATGTCCCCTCAATATCCCCCAATGTCCCCAAAGCATTCCCAATGTCCCCAATCCCATTCATGTCCCCCCAATGTCCCCCAGTGTCCCCAATCCCCCAATGTCCCCAAAGTCCCCAATCACCCCAATGTCCCCAAGGTGTCCCCAATGTCCCCAAAGCATTCCCAATGTCCCCAATCCCATTCATGTCCCCCCAACGTCTCCCCAATGTCCCCAATGTCCCCAATGTCCCCAGTCCCTCAGTGTCCCCAATGTCCCCATGGTCTCCAATGTCTCCAACATTCTCAGTGTCCCTCAGTCCATTGATGTCCCCAATGTCCCCAATGTCCCCAATCCCCACACTGTCCCCAGTGTCCCCAATGTCCCCAATCCCTCTGATGTCCCCAATGCCTGCAAACCCCCACAGTGTCCCCAATGTCCCCAACATTCCCAATGTCCCCAACGTCCTCAAATATCTCCAAAATCCCCAATGTCCCCGAAGTCCCCAATGTCCGCAGTGTCCCCAAGGTCCCCAATGTCCCCAATGTCCCCAGTCCCTCAATGTCCCCACTGTCCCCGTGGTCTCCAATGTCCCCAACATTCTCAGTGTCCTTGACTCCATTGGTGTCCCCAATGTCCCCAATTCCCACATTGTCCCCAGTGTCCCCAATGTCCCCGAAACGTTCTCAATGTCCCCAATGTCTGCAAACCCTCCCAATGTCCCCAATGTCCCCCAATGCCTCAATTCCCTCAGTGTCCCCGTTGTCCCCATGGTCCCCAATATCCCCAACATCCCCAGTGTCCCCGACTCCATTGGTGTCCCCAATGTCCCCAATTCCCACATTGTCCCCAATGTCCCCAAAGCATTCACAACATCCCCAATCCCATTCATGTCCCCCCACTGTCCCCGGTGTCTCCAAATCTCCCCAGTCCTCCCAATGTCCCCAATGTCCCCCCAAATGTCCTCAAATGCCCCAAAACCTCCCCAGTGTCCCCAATGTCCCCATGGTCTCCAATGTCCCCAATGTCCCCAATCCCCCCAATGTCACCAATTCCTGTGATGTCCCCAATGTCCCCAATCCCTCAATGTCCCCAATGTCCCCAATGTCCCCAATCCCCCCCATGTCACCAATCCCTGTGATGTCCCCAATGTCCCCAATCCCTCAATGTCCCCAACGTCTCCCCAAAGTCCCCAAAGTCCCCAATGTCCCCAATCCCCCCAATGTCCCCAATGTCCCCATGGTCTCCAATGTCCCCAATGTCCCCAGTCCCCCCAATGTCACCAATCCCTGTGATGTCCCCGATGTCCCCAATCCCTCAATGTCCCCAATGTCCCCAATGTCCCCAATGTCCCCAATCCCCCCAATGTCACCAATCCCTGTGATGTCCCCAATGTCCCCAATGTCCCCAATCCCTCAATGTCCCCAACGTCTCCCCAAAGTCCCCAAAGTCCCCAATGTCCCCAATCCCCCCAATGTCCCCAATGTCCCCATGGTCTCCAATGTCCCCAATGTCCCCAGTCCCCCCAATGTCACCAATCCCTGTGATGTCCCCAATGTCCCCAATCCCTCAATGTCCCCAATGTCCTCGATGTCCCCAATCCCTCAATGTCCCCAATGTCCCCAATGTCCCCAATCCCTCAATGTCCCCAATGTCTCCCCAATCCCCCCAATGTCCCCAATGTCCCCAATCCTCCCAATGTCACCAATCCCTGTGATGTCCTCAATGTCCCCAATCCCTCAATGTCCCCAATGTCCCCAATGTCCCCAATCCCTCAATGTCCCCAATGTCTCCCCAAAGTCCCCAATGTCCCCAATCCCCCCAATGTCCCCAATGTCCCCAATCCCCCCAATGTCACCAATCCCTGTGATGTCCCCAATGTCCCCAATCCCTCAATGTCCCCAATGTCTCCCCAAAGTCCCCAATGTCCCCAATCCCCCAATCCCCCCAATGTCCCCAATCCCCCCAATGTCCCCAATGTCCCCAATCCTCCCAATGTCACCAATCCCTGTGATGTCCTCAATGTCCCCAATCCCTCAATGTCCCCAATGTCCCCAATGTCCCCAATCCCTCAATGTCCCCAACGTCTCCCCAAAGTCCCCAATGTCCCCAAAGTCCCCAAAGTCCCCAATGTCCCCAATGTCCCCAATGTCCCCATGGTCGCCAATGTCCCCACTGTCCCCCAGCTGTCGTCCCCGGTGTCCCCCGAGGTGCGCGTCCGTCTGTCCCGCGCGCTGCGTGACCCGGTGACGGAGCAGCTGCACCCCCGTGGCCCCAGAGTGTCCCCAAAGTGTCCCCAAAGTGTCCCAAAAATATCCCCAAAAACCCCCAAAAAAATCAGAAAAAATTCCCCCAAAAATCTCCAAAGAATCTCAAAAAAAAAAAACCCCAAAATTCCCAAGAAATCCTAAAAAAAAACCCAAAAAATCCCCCAAAATTGCCAAAAAAATCAGAAGAAAATCCTGGAAAACCCTGAGAAAATATTGACAGAATCCCCCCCAAAAAATCTGAAAAAAATCAGGAAAAAAATCAGAAAAAATGCTGAAAAAATCAGAAAAAAATTAGAAAAAATCGGAAAAAAATCAGAAAAAAAATGGAAAAAAATTAGAAAAAATTCGGAAAAAAATCAGAAAAAAATGGGAATAAATGGCATTCACGTCCCCAAACGTCCCCCGCGCGTCCCCAGCTGTCGTCCCCGGTGTCCCCCGAGGTGCGCGTCCGTCTGTCCCGCGCGCTGCGTGACCCGGTGACGGAGCAGCTGTACCCGGAGCCCTTGGGGACCTTCGACGTCCCCGCGGTGCCCGTCCCTGTCACCACCATCGACGTCCTGGGACGCGGAGAGAGGGCGCTCAGGGAGGCGGACACAGAGCTGGGTGAGGGATTGGGGACAGTGGGGACAGTGGGGACAGTGGGGACACTGGGGACAGTGGGGACAGTGGGGACAGTGGGGACAGAGGGCGCTCAGGGAGGCGGACACAGAGCTGGGTGAGGGATTGGGGACATTGGGGACAGTGGGGACATTGGGGACAGTGGGGACAGTGGGGACATTGGGGACAGTGGGGACAGTGGGGGCAGTGGGGGCAGTGGGGGCAGTGGGGACAGTGGGGACAGTGGGGACAGTGGGGGCGTTAGGGACAGTGGGGACATTGGGGGCGTTAGGGACAGTGGGGACAGTAGGGGACATTGGGGACAGTGGGGACAGTGGGGACAGTGGGGACAGTGGGGACAGTGGGGACAGTGGGGACATTGGGGACATTGGGGACAGTGGGGACAGTGGGGACAGTGGGGACATTGGGGACAGTGGGGACATTGGGGACAGTGGGGACAGTGGGGACAGTGGGGACAGAGGGCGCTCAGGGAGGCGGACACAGAGCTGGGTGAGGGATTGGGGACATTGGGGACATCAATGGGGACACTGGGGGCATTGGGGACATTGGGGACATTGGAGACAGTGGGGACATTGGGGACATTGGGGACATTGGGGACAGAGGGCGCTCAGGGAGGCGGACGCCAAGCTGGGTGAGGGACAGAGAGACATTGGGGACATCAGTGGGGACATTGGGGACATTGGGTGCTCAGGGAGGCGGACACCGAGCTGGGTGAGGGACATTGGGGACATTGGGGACATCAATGGGGACAGTGGGGACATTGGGGACATTGGGGACATTGGGGACATTGGGGACAGCGGGCGCTCAGGGAGGCGGACGCCGAGCTGGGGGAGGGACATTGGGGACATTGGGGACATTGGGGACATCAATGGGGACATCAATGGGGACAGTGGGGACATTGGGGACAGAGGGCGCTCACGGAGGCGGACGCCGAGCTGGGTGAGGGACATTGGGGACACTGGGGACATCAATGGGGACATTGGGGACAATAATGGGGACATTGCGGACATTGGGGACAGTGGGGACAGAGAGCACTGAGGGATGCGGACACCGAGCTGGGTGAGGGACATTGGGGACATCAATGGGGACATTGGGGACATTAATGGGGGCATTGGGGACAGTGGGGACATTGGGGACAGTGGGGACATTAATGGGGACAGTGGGGACATTAATGGGGACATTGGGGACATCAGTGGGGACATTGGGGATAGTGGGACATTGGGGACATTGGGGACATTAATGGGGACCCTGGGGACAGTGGGGACGCATTGGGGACACATTGGGGACAGTGGGGACACATTGGGGTCATTGGGGACAGTGGGGACACATTGGGGCCATTGGGGACATTAATGGGGACATTGGGGACATTAATGGGGACACATTGGGGTCATTGGGGACAGTGGGGACACATTGGGGACATTGGGGACATTGGGGACACATTGGGGACATTAATGGGGACATTGGGGACCGTGGGGACACATTGGGGCCATTGGGGACACATTGGGGACATATTGGGGCCATTGGGGACATATTGGGGACATTGGGGACACATTGGGGACACATTGGGGACATTGGGGACACATTGGGGACATTGGGGACACATTGGGGACACATTGGGGACACATTGGGGACATTGGGGACAGTGGGGACACATTGGGGTCATTGGGGACACATTGGGGACATTGGGGACACATTGGGGACATTGGGGACATTAATGGGGACATTGGGGACACATTGGGGACACATTGGGGACATATTGGGGACATTGGGGACACATTGGGGACATTGGGGACATTAATGGGGACACATTGGGGACATTGGGGACACATTGGGGACACCTTGGGGCCATTGGGGACCGAGCAGGGATCGGCAGCGCGTGGGGACCTTGGGAATTTTTGGGGATTTTTTTGAATTCCTGGGGATCTTTTGGGGAAGTTTTCGGGAAATATTTGGGGAATTTTTCTGGAACTTTGGGGTGAATTTTGTTGGATTTTTTGGGGAATTTTGTGGGAATGTTTTGAGCATTTTTGGAGGCATTTTGGGGCAATTTTAAGGGATTTTATTTTTTGCTAATTTCTTGGGGAATATTTTGGGAATGTGCAGGAAATTTTGGAGCAAATCTCTGGGGATTTGTGGGGAATTTTTGGCCAGAAATCTTTTGGAATTTGTTGAGCATCTTTTGGGAATTTTGGGGGCATTTTTTGGGACATTTTTTGAGAGAATTAAAAAAAAAATCGGTGTTTTTTTGGGGATTTTTTGGTGGTTTTGGGGAATTCTTTTGAGAATGTAAAAAAGGATTTTTGGGGAATTTTCTGGGAATTTTTAGGAATTTTTTGGGGGGGGTTATTGTTTTTTGGGATATTTTTGGGAATTTGGTGGGTTTTTTTGGGGGGGTATTTTTGGGAATTTGGGGGATTTTTTGGGGGATATTTTTGGGAATTTGGGGGATTTTTTGGGGGATATTTTTGGGAATTTGGGGGATTTTTTGGGGGGATATTTTTGGGAATTTGGGGGATTTTTTTGGGGATATTTTTGGGAATTTGGGGGATGTTTTGGGGATATTTTTGGGAATTTGGGGGATTTTTGGGGGATATTTTTGGGAATTTGGGGGGATTTTTTTGGGGATATTTTTGGGAATTTGTGGGATTTTTTGGGGATATTTTTGGGAATTTGGGGGATTTTTTTGGGGGGTTATTGTTTTTTGGGGTATTTTTGGGAATTTGGGGGGTTTTTTTTGGGGATATTTTTGGGAATTTGGGGGATGTTTTGGGGATATTTTTGGGAATTTGGGGATTTTTTTGGGGATATTTTTGGGAATTTGGGGGATGTTTTGGGGATATTTTTGGGAATTTGGGGGATGTTTTGGGGATATTTTTGGGAATTTGGGGGATGTTTTGGGGATATTTTTGGGAATTTGGGGGATTGTTTTGGGGATATTTTTGGGAATTTGGGGGATGTTTGGGGATATTTTTGGGAATACTTTTAGGAAAATTTCGGAGAATTTTTTGGGGTTTTTTTGCCAATGTTTTGGGAGTTTGTGGAGTCATTTTTGGGAGATTTTTTGGGAACTTTTTTTGATTTTTTGGTGATTTTTTCCCCCTTCTCCAGGCCTGGCCTTTGACTCGTGGGACCTGGAGTTTTACACTCAGCTCTTCCAGAAGGCCGGGAGGAACCCGACCTCCGTGGAGCTCTTTGACCTGGCCCAGAGCAACAGGTGAGCCAAAACCACCCAAAAACCACAGAAAAACTGCAAAATCCCAAAAAAACCGTAAAAATCCTACAAAATCCCAGAGAAATCCTGCGAAAATCCCACAAAAATCCATAAAAATCCATAAAATCACTGAAATTTTCATCTCTGGAGCTCTGTGAGCTGGCCCAGAGCAACAGGTGAGCCCAAAACCACCAAAATCCAAAAAAACCCATAAAAATCCTACAAAATCCCAAAGAAATCCTGCGAAAATCCCACAAAAATCCCATAAAAATCCCACAAAAATCCTATAAAAATCCCATAAAAATCCCACAAAAATCCCATAAAAATCCCACAAAAATCCTATAAAAAATCCCATAAAAATCCCACAAAAATCCCATAAAATTTCCATAAAAATCCCATAAAAATCCCACAAAAATCCCATAAAAATCCCATAAAAATCCATAAAATCACTGAAATTCCCATCCCTGGAGCTCTGTGAGCTGGCCCAGAGCAACAGGTGAGCCCAAAACCACCAAAATCCCAAAAAACCATAAAAATGCTACAAAATCCCAGAGAAATCCTGCGAAAATCCCGCAAAAAATCCCATAAAAATCCCATAAAAATCCCATAAAAATCCCACAAAAATCCCATAAAAATCCCACAAAAATCCCATAAAAATCCCACAAAAATCCCATAAAAATCCCATAAAAATCCCACAAAAATCCCATAAAAATCCCATTAAAATCCCATAAAAATCCCACAAAAATCCCACAAAAATCCCATAAAATTTCCATAAAAATCCCATAAAAAATCCCACAAAAATCCCATAAAAATCCCATAAAAATCCATAAAATCACTGAAATTTTCGTCCCTGGAGCTCTGTGAGCTGGCCCAGAGCAACAGGTGAGCCCAAAACCACCAAAATCCCAAAAAAAACCCCAAAATCCCTGAAATTCTACAAAATCCTAAACAAATCCTGGTGAAATTCCTGCGAAAAACCCCCAGAAATCCCATAAAAATCCCACAAAATTCCGCTGAAATTCCATGAAACCCCAAAATTCCTCCAAACCCTACAGAAATCCCGGAAAATTTCCAGTGAAATCTCACAAAATTCCCTAAAATTCCACAAAATTCTGCTGGAATCCCACAAAAATCTCACTGAAATCCCATAAAACCCCAAAATTGCACAGAAATCCCAGAAAAATCCCAAATTCCACAAAAAATCCCTCAAGAATCCCATGAAAACCTCGAAATTGTCAGAAAATCCTCAAATCCTACAAAAAGCCCCCCAAAAATCCTACAAAAGTCTCATAAAACCCTAAAATTCTACAAAAATCTCTAAAATCTTACAAAACTCCACCAAAATCCCAGAAAAAACCCACAAAAAATCCCATAGAAATCCCACAAAATTCCTTAAAAAATTCCCAAAAAATCCTAAAAAAAATTTTTAAAAAATCCTAAAAAAAAATCCTAAAAAAATCCCATTAAATTCCATTTCAATCCTACAAAAATCCCACGAAAACCTCACTGAAATCCCATAAAACCCCAAAATTGCACAGAAATTCCCATAAAAATCCCAAATTCCACAAAAAATCCCTCAAGAATCCCATGAAAACCTCGAAATTGTCAGAAAATCCTCAAATCCTACAAAAAGCCCCCAAAAAATCCTACAAAAGTCTCATAAAACCCTAAAATTCTACAAAAATCTCTAAAATCTTACAAAACTCCACCAAAATCCCAGAAAAAACCCACAAAAAATCCCATAGAAATCCCACAAAATTCCTAAAAAAATTCCAAAAAAATCCTAAAAAAAAATCCTAAAAAAAATCCCATAAAAATCCCATTTTAATCCTACAAAAATCCCCCAAAATTCAGCTGAAATCCCATAAAATTGCATTGCAATCCTGTAAAAATCCCCAAAATCCTAAAAAATTCCCCAAAGTCCCCCTAAAGTTTCTAAGAAATTCCCCAAAAATTCCCCAAAAATCCCCAAGAAATCCCTAAAAACTCCAAAAAAATCCCCAAAAAATCCCTTTAAAAAATCCCTTTAAAAATCCCTTTAAAGAAATTCCCCAAAAAATTCCCCAAAAATCCCCAAGAAATCCCTAAAAACTCCAAAAAAATCCCCAAAAAATCCCCAAAAAATCCCTTTAAAGAAATTCCCCAAAAATTCCCCAAAAATCCCCAAGAAATCCCTAAAAATTCCCAAAAAATCCCCAAAAAATCCCTTTAAAAATCCCTTTAAAGAAATTCCCCAAAAATTCCCCAAAAATCCCCAAGAAATCCCTAAAAACTCCCAAAAAATCCCCAAAAAATCCCTTTAAAAAATCCCTTAAAAAATCCCTTTAAAGAAATTCCCCAAAAATTCCCCAAAAATCCCCAAGAAATCCCTAAAAGCTCCAAAAAAATCCCCAAAAAATCCCTTTAAAAATCCCTTTAAAGAAATTCCCCAAAAAATTCCCCAAAAAAATCCCCAAAAAATCCCTTAAAAAATTCCTTTAAAGAAATTCCCCAAAAATTCCCCAAAAATCCCCAAGAAATCCCTAAAAACTCCAAAAAAATCCCCAAAAAATCCCTTTAAAAATCCCTTTAAAAATCCCTTTAAAGAAATTCCCCAAAAATTCCCCGAAAATCCCCAAGAAATCCCTAAAAACTCCCAAAAAATCCCCAAAAAATCCCTTTAAAAATCCCTTTAAAGAAATTCCCAAAAATTCCCCAAAAATCCACAAGAAATCCCTAAAAACTCCAAAAAAATCCCCAAAAAATCCCTTTAAAAATCCCTTTAAAAATCCCTTTAAAGAAATTGTCCAAAAAAATCCTCAAAAAATCCCCAAAAAATCCCTTAAAAAATTCCTTTAAAGAAATTCCCAAAAAATTCCCCAAAAATCCCCAAGAAATTCCTAAAAACTCCAAAAAAAATCCCCAAAAAATCCCTTAAAAAATCCCTTTAAAGAAATTCCCCAAAAATTCCCCAAAAATCCCCAAGAAATCCCTAAAAACTCCAAAAAAAATCCCCAAAAAAATCCCTTTAAAAATCCCTTTAAAAATCCCTTTAAAGAAATTCCCAAAAATTCCCCGAAAATCCCCAAGAAATCCCTAAAAACTCCCAAAAAATCCCCAAAAAATCCCTTTAAAAATCCCTTTAAAGAAATTCCCAAAAATTCCCCAAAAATCCACAAGAAATCCCTAAAAACTCCAAAAAAATCCCCAAAAAATCCCTTTAAAAATCCCTTTAAAAATCCCTTTAAAGAAATTGTCCAAAAAAATCCTCAAAAAATCCCCAAAAAATCCCTTAAAAAATTCCTTTAAAGAAATTCCCAAAAAATTCCCCAAAAATCCCCAAGAAATTCCTAAAAACTCCAAAAAAATCCCCAAAAAATCCCTTTAAAAATCCCTTTAAAGAAATTCCCCAAAAAATTCCCCAAAAATCCCCAAGAAATCCCTAAAAACTCCAAAAAAATCCCCAAAAAATCCCCAAAAAATCCCCAAAAAATCCCTTTAAAAATCCCTTTAAAGAAATTCCCCAAAAATTCCCCAAAAATCCCCAAGAAATCCCTAAAAACTCCAAAAAATCCCCAAAAAATCCCTTTAAAAAATCCCTTTAAAAATCCCTTTAAAGAAATTCCCCAAAAATTCCCCGAAAATCCCCAAGAAATCCCTAAAAACTCCAAAAAAATCCACAAAAAATCCCTTTAAAAAATCCCTTTAAAAATCCCTTTAAAGAAATTCCCCAAAAAATTCCCCCAAAATCCCCAAGAAATCCCTAAAAACTCCAAAAAAATCCCCAAAAAATCCCCAAAAAATCCCTTTAAAGAAATTCCCCAAAAATTCCCCAAAAATCCCCAAGAAATCCCTAAAAACTCCAAAAAATCCCCAAAAAATCCCTTTAAAAACCCCCCAAAATAATCCTGAAAGATTTCCTCCCAAAAAATCCTCACAAAATAAATAAAAATAAAAACAAAAAAAAAACAAAAAAAAAAGCAACAAAAAAAAGAGAAAATTTTGGACAAAATGCTCAAAAATTCCTCCAAAAAAGCAAAAAAAAAAAAATTCCCAAACTTGTCTCGCCTGTGGTGACGTCATAGCTGTGATGACGTCATAGCTGTGGTGACGTCATAGCTGTGGTGACGTCATACCTGTACCCCGCAGCGAGCGCAGCCGCCATTGGTTCTTCCGGGGTCACGTGACCATCGATGGCCGCCCGGTGGGCGTGTCCCTGTGATGACATCACACTGGTGACATCACTCTGATGATGTCATGTCTTTCCCCCGCCATTGGTTCTTCCGGGGTCACGTGACCGTCGGCGGCCGCCCGGTGGGCGTGTCCCTGTGATGACGTCACTCTGATGATGTCATGTCTTTCCCCCGCCATTGGTTCTTCCGGGGTCACGTGACCGTCGGCGGCCTCCCAGTGGGCGTGTCCCTGTGATGACGTCACTCTGATGATGTCATGTCTTTCCCCCCCCCCCGCAGCGAGCACAGCCGCCATTGGTTCTTCCGGGGTCACGTGACCATCAACGGTGGGCGTGTCCCTGCGATGACGTCACTCTGATGATGTCATACCTTTCCCCACAGCGAGCACAGCCGCCATTGGTTCTTCCGGGGTCACGTGACCGTCGATGGCCGCCCGGTGGGCGTGTCCCTGTGATGATGTCACTCTGATGATGTCATGTCTTTCCCCCCCGCAGCGAGCGCAGCCGCCATTGGTTCTTCCGGGGTCACGTGACCATCGGTGGCCGGCCGGTGGGCGTGTCCCTGTGATGACATCACTCTGATGATGTCATGTCTTTCCCCCGCCATTGGTTCTTCCGGGGTCACGTGACCGTCGGCGGCCGCCCGGTGGGCGTGTCCCTGTGATGACGTCACTCTGATGATGTCATGTCTTTCCCCCGCCATTGGTTCTTCCGGGGTCACGTGACCGTCGGCGGCCTCCCAGTGGGCGTGTCCCTGTGATGACGTCACTCTGATGATGTCATGTCTTTCCCCCCCCCCGCAGCGAGCACAGCCGCCATTGGTTCTTCCGGGGTCACATGACCATCAACGGTGGGCGTGTCCCTGCGATGACGTCACTCTGATGATGTCATACCTTTCCCCACAGCGAGCACAGCCGCCATTGGTTCTTCCGGGGTCACGTGACCGTCGACGGCCGGCCGGTGGGCGTGTCCCTGTGATGACGTCACTCTGATGATGTCATGTCTTTCCCCCGCAGCGAGCACAGCCGCCATTGGTTCTTCCGGGGTCACGTGACCGTCGACGGCCGCCCGGTGGGCGTGTCCCTGTTCCGCTCCCTGATGGACACCCAGAGCTCCTCCCACCCCAACAACGTCATCAAGTTCTGCGACAACAGCAGGTGTGACGTCATGGACACA
Source organism: Ammospiza maritima maritima (assembly GCA_036010785.1). Classification (NCBI taxonomy): domain Eukaryota; kingdom Metazoa; phylum Chordata; class Aves; order Passeriformes; family Passerellidae; genus Ammospiza; species Ammospiza maritima. The sequence goes on from JAYKTQ010000198.1 coordinate 28,480, forward strand.
CCTGGGACACACCTGGGGACATGGGGACATCATAGACACACCTGGGCACACCTGGGACACACCTGGGCACACCTGGGCACACCATAGATACACCTGGGGACACACCTGGGACACACCTGGGGACATGGGGACACACCTGGGACACACCTGGGGACATCATGGGGACATCATGGACACACCTGGGGACACCATGGGGACATCATGGACACACCTGGGGACATCATGGGGACATCATGGACACACCTGGGGACATCATGGGGACATCATGGACACACCTGGGGACACCATGGGGACATCATGGACACACCTGGGGACACCATGGGGACATCATGGACACACCTGGGACACACCTGGGACACACCTGGGGACACACCTGGGACACACCTGGGGACACACCTGGGACACACCTGGGGACATCATGGATACACCTGGGGATACCATGGATACACCTGGGACACACCTGGGACACACCTGGGGACACACCTGGGACACACCTGGGGACATCATGGATACACCTGGGGATACCATGGATACACCTGGGACACACCTGGGACACACCTGGGGACACCTGGGCACACCTGGGGACATCATGGATACACCTGGGACACACCTGGGGCACACCTGGGGACACACCTGTGACACACCTGGGGATATCATAGATACACCTGGGACACACCTGGGACACACCTGGGACACACCTGGGGACACCTGGGGACACCATGGATACACCTGGGACACACCTGGGACACACCTGGGGACATCATAGACACACCTGGGGACACCATGGATACACCTGGGCACACCTGGGCACACCTGGGGACACACCTGGGGACACGGGGACACCTGGGGACATCATAGATACACCTGGGGACACACCTGAGACACACCTGGACACACCTGAGATTCCTGGGACACACCTGGGACACACCTGGGGACACCTGGGACACACCTGGGACACACCTGGGCACACCTGGGGACACCTGGGACACACCTGGGCACACCTGGGTACACCTGGGCACGGCTGGGACACACCTGGGGACACACCTGGGACACACCTGGGCACACCTGGGCACACCTGGGGACACACCTGGGCACACCTGGGGACACACCTGGGCACACCTGGGCACACCTGGGCACACCTGGGCGCACCTGAGATTCCTGGGACACATCTGGACACACCTGGGCACACCTGGGACACACCTGGACACACCTGGGACACACCTGGGCACACCTGGGCACACCTGGGCGCACCTGAGATTCCTGGGACACATCTGGGACACACCTGGGCACACCTGGACACACCTGGGACACACCTGGGCACACCTGGGCACACCTGGGCACACCTGGGCGCACCTGAGATTCCTGGGACACATCTGGGACACACCTGGGCACACCTGGGACACACCTGGGCACACCTGGGCACATCTGGGCACATCTGGGCACATCTGGGACACACCTGGGCACACCTGGGCACATCTGGACACATCTGGGACACACCTGGGACACACCTGGGGACACACCTGGGACACACCTGGGACACACCTGGGCACACCTGGGACACACCTGGGCACACCTGGGCACATCTGGGACACACCTGGGCACACCTGACCCTCTCCCCTCCCCCCCAGTGCCATCCACGGGGTCCCGGGCCGGGATTTTGGGGTGAATTTTGGGGTTTTTTGGGGTGAATTTTGGGGTGAATTTTGTTGATTTTGGGGTTAATTTTGGGATTTTTTCGGTGTCATTTTTTGGGTTTTTTTGGAGGTTATTTGAGGTGAATTTTTGGGGTTTTTTTGGGGTGAATTTTGTTGATTTTGGGGTGAATTTTGCGGGTATTTTTGGGGTAGGCTTTTTGGATTTTTGGGTGCATTTTGGGGTGAATTTTGCCAATTTTGGTGCCTTTCCGGGCAGTGCCATCCGCGGCGTCCCAGGGTGGGATTTTGGGGTGAATTTGGGGAATTTTGGGGTGAATTTGGGGAATTTTTTGGGGGGTTTTTTTTGGGGAGTTTTTTGGGGTGAATTTTTGGGGGTTTGTGGTGAATTTTGGGGTGAATTTTGCCGATTTTGGGGTGAATTTGGGGAATTTTTTTGGGGAGTTTTTTGGGGTGAACTTTTGGGGGTTTTGTGGTGGATTTTGGGGTGAATTTTGCCAATTTTGGGGTGCCTTTCCTGGCACTGCCATCCGTGGTGTCCCAGGGTGGGATTTTGGGGTGAATTTTGTGGATTTTGGGGTGAATTTGGGGAATTTTTGGGAGGTTTTTTTTGGGGAGTTTTTTGGGGTGAATTTTTGGGGGTTTGTGGTGAATTTTGGGGTGAATTTTGCCGATTTTGGGGTGAATTTGGGGAATTTTTTTTGGGAGTTTTTTGGGGTGAATTTTTGGGGGTTTTGTGGTGAATTTTGGGGTGAGTTTTGCCGATTTTGGTGCCTTTCCTGGCAGTGCCATCCGCGGTGTCCCAGGATGGGATTTTGGGGTGAATTTGGGGAATTTTTGGGGGTTTTTTTTGGGGAGTTTTTGGGGTGAATTTTTGGGGGTTTTGTGGTGAATTTTGGGGTGAGTTTTGCCGATTTTGGTGCCTTTCCTGGCAGTGCCATCCGCGGTGTCCCAGGGTGGGATTTTGGGGTGAATTTTGTGGATTTCGGGGTGAATTTGGGGAATTTTTTTGGGGGGGTTTTTTGGGGTGAATTTTTGGGGTGAATTTTTGGGGGTTTTGTGATGGATTTTGGGGTGAATTTTGCCGATTTTGGTGCCTTTCCTGGCAGTGCCATCCGCGGCGTCCCAGGGTGAATTTTGGGGTGAATTTTGTGGATTTCGGGGTGAATTTGGGGAATTTTTTTGGGGGGGTTTTTTGGGGTGAATTTTTGTGGTGAATTTTTGGGGTTTTTGTGGTGGATTTTGGGGTGAATTTTGCCGATTTTGGTGCCTTTCCGGGCAGTGCCATCCGCGGCGTCCCCGTGGCCGCGCTGTGGCCGCAGAACCCGGCCGGGCCCGGCCCCTACGAGAGGAGAACGAGCGTCCGGCACGTGACCTTCACCGCCGAGACACACAACTTCCCCACCGGTCAGTCTGGGGTCAGAGGTCATCGTTGGGGTCAGCCAGGGGTCAGCCAGGGGTCAGCGGGAATGGTCAGTGGGAATGGTCAGTGGGAATGGTCAATGGTCAATGGTCAGTGGTCAGTGGGAATGGTCAATGGTCAGTGGTCAGTGGGAATGGTCAGTGGTCAGTGGGAATGGTCAATGGTCAGTGGTCAATGGGAATGGTCAATGGTCAGTGGGAATGGTCAGTGGTCAGTGGGAATGGTCAGTGGTCAGTGGGAATGGTCAGTGGGAATGGTCAATGGTCAATGGTCAGTGGGAATGGTCAATGGTCAATGGTCAGTGGTCAGTGGGAATGGTCAATGGTCAGTGGGAATGGTCAGTGGGAATGGTCAATGGTCAATGGTCAGTGGTCAGTGGGAATGGTCAATGGGAATGGTCAGTGGGAATGGTCAGTGGTCAGTGGGAATGGTCAGTGGGAATGGTCAGGGGTCAGTGGGAATGGTCAGTGGTCAGTGGGAATGGCCAGTGGTCAGTGGGAATGGTCAGTGGGAATGGTCAATGGTCAGTGGGAATGGTCAATGGTCAGTGGGAATGGTCAGTGGGAATGGTCAATGGTCAGTGGGAGTGGTCAGTGGTCAGTGGGAATGGTCAGTGGGAATGGTCAGTGGTCAGTGGGAATGGTCAGTGGTCAGTGGGAATGGTCAGTGGGAATGGTCAGTGGGAATGGTCAGTGGGAATGGTCAGTGGTCAGTGGGAATGGTCAGTGGTCAGTGGGAATGGTCAATGGGAGTGGTCAATGGTCAGCGGGAATGGTCAGTGGTCAGTGGGAATGGTCAATGGTCAGTGGGAATGGTCAATGGGAGTGGTCAATGGTCAGTGGGAATGGTCAATGGTCAGTGGGAATGGTCAGTGGGAATGGTCAGTGGTCAGTGGGAATGGTCAGTGGTCAATGGTCAATGGGAATGGTCAGTGGTCAGTGGGAATGGTCAGTGGTCAGTGGGAATGGTCAGTGGTCAGTGGGAATGGTCAGTGGTCAGTGGGAATGGTCAGTGGTCAGTGGGAATGGTCAATGGTCAGTGGGAATGGTCAGTGGGAATGGTCAGTGGTCAATGGGAATGGTCAGTGGGAATGGTCAGTGGGAATGGTCAGTGGTCAGTGGGAATGGTCAGTGGGAATGGTCAGTGGGAATGGTCAATGGGAATGGTCAGTGGTCAGTGGGAATGGTCAGTGGTCAGTGGGAATGGTCAGTGGGAATGGTCAGTGGGAATGGTCAGTGGTCAATGGGAATGGTCAGGGGTCAGTGGTCAATGGTCAGTGGGAATGGTCAGTGGTCAGTGGGAATGGTCAATGGGAATGGTCAGTGGTCAGTGGTCAGTGGTCAGTGGTCAGTGGGAATGGTCAGTGGTCAGTGGGTCACTCAGGGGTCAGAGGTCACTCAGGGGTCAGAGGTCACTCAGGGGTCAGAGGTCACTCAGGGCTCAGGCCCACAGCGTCCCCACGGGTCACTCTGGTGTCAAAGCTCCCTGCACAGTGGGCGTGGCCATGCAGGGTGGGCGTGTCCATCCATTGTGGGCGTGTCCAGCCAAAGTGGGCGTGGCCATGCAGGGTGGGCGTGTCCATCCATTGTGGGCGTGTCCAGCCAAAGTGGGCGTGTCCATGCAGGGTGGGCGTGGCCATCCATTGTGGGCGTGTCCAGCCAAAGTGGGCGTGTCCATGCAGGGTGGGTGTGTCCATCCATTGTGGGCGTGTCCAGCCAAAGTGGGCGTGTCCATGCAGGGTGGGCGTGTCCATCCATTGTGGGTGTGTCAGGCCAAAGTGGGCGTGTCCGTGCAGGGTGGGCGTGTCCAGATGGGCGTGTCCTCCCGTGTTGGGCGTGTCCATCCATTGTGGGCGTGTCCATCCATTGTGGGCACGTCCAGCCAAAGTGGGCATGGCCATGCAGGGTGGGCGTGGCCATCTCCAGCCATTGTGGGCGTGCCCATCCATTATGGGCGTGTCCATCCATTGTGGGCGTGCCCATCCATTGTGGGCGTGCCCATCCATTGTGGGCGTGCCCATCCATTGTGGGCGTGTCCATCCATTGTGGGCGTGCCCATCCATTGTGGGCGTGTCCATCCATTGTGGGCGTGTCCATCCATTGTGGGTGTGCCCATCCATTGTGGGCGTGTCCATCCATTGTGGGCGTGTCCATCCATTGTGGGCGTGTCCATCCATTGTGGGCGTGTCCATCCATTGTGGGCGGGCCCATCCATTGTGGGCGTGTCCATCCATTGTGGGCGTGTCCATCCATTGTGGGCGTGTCCATCCATTGTGGGCGTGCCCATCCATTGTGGGCGTGCCCATCCATTATGGGCGTGTCCATCCATTGTGGGCGTGCCCATCCATTGTGGGCGTGTCCATCCATTGTGGGCGTGTCCATCCATTGTGGGCGTGCCCATCCATTGTGGGCGTGTCCATCCATTGTGGGCGTGCCCATCCATTGTGGGCGTGTCCATCCATTGTGGGCGTGTCCATCCATTGTGGGCGTGTCCATCCATTGTGGGCGTGCCCATCCATTGTGGGCGTGTCCATCCATTGTGGGCGTGCCCATCCATTGTGGGCGTGCCCATCCATTGTGGGCGTGTCCATCCATTGTGGGCGTGTCCATCCATTGTGGGCGTGTCCATCCATTGTGGGCGTGCCCATCCATTGTGGGCGTGTCCATCCATTGTGGGCGTGTCCATCCATTGTGGGCGTGTCCACGCAGGGTGGGCGTGTCCATCCATTGTGGGCGTGTCCATCCATTGTGGGCGTGTCCATCCATTGTGGGCGTGTCCATCCATTGTGGGCGTGTCCATCCATTGTGGGCGTGTCCACGCAGGGTGGGCGTGTCCCGCCGCGGTTTTTTTGTTGTTTTTTTTGTTGTTTTTCCGCTGCGTTTTTCCGCTGCTTTTTCGTTGCTTTTTGCCGCGCTCTTTTTTTTTGCTGCTTTTCGTTGTGTTTTTTTCTTGCTGTTTTTTCCCCGTTTTTGGCTGATTTCCGCCTCCCGCAGCCGTGGCCCCGTTCAGCGGCGCCACCACCGGCACCGGGGGCCGCATCCGGGACGTGCAGAGCACGGGCAGGGGAGCGCACGTGATCGCGGGCACGGCGGGATACTGCTTCGGGAACCTGCTCATTCCCGGTGAGGGACGCGGGAAAGCGCAAAAAACACCCAAAATCCGGGTTCGGCACCCCCAAAAACCCCCAAATTCCACCCCAGAAACCCCAAAAACCAAAAAAATCCCACCCAGAAACCCCAAAAACCCCAAAATCCACCCAGGAACCCCAAAATCCACCCAGAACCTGAAAAACCCCAAAATCCCACTCAGAAACCCCAAAAACCCCAAAATCCCACCCAGAAACCCCAAAATCCCACCCAGAAAACCCAAAATCCACCCAGAAACCCCAAAAATCCCAAACCCACCCCAAAACCCCGGTGCTGCTTCGGGAACCTGCTCGTTCCCGGTGAGCGACACGGGAAAGCACAAAAACCACCAAAATCCGGGTTCAGCACCCCCAAAAACCCCAAATCCCACCCCAGAAACCTCCGAAATCCCAGCCTGAAAACCTCCGAAATCCACCCCAAAAACCCCAAAAATCCCACCCCGAAATCCCACCCAGAAACCCCAAAATCCACCCAGAAACCCCAAAATCCCACCCAGAAACCCCAAAATCCCCAAAATCCCAACCCAAAAACCCCAAAATCCACCCCGGAACCCCAAAATCCCCAAAATCCCACCCAGAAACCCCAAAATCCCAACCCAAAATCTCCAAAATCCCACCCAAAATCCCCAAAATCCCAACCCAAAAACCCCAAAATCCACCCCAGAAACCCCAAAAACCCCAAAATCCCACCCAGAAACCCCAAAATCCACCCAGAAACCCCCAAAATCCACCCAAAAACCCCAAAATCCCACCCAAAAACCCCAAAATCCCCCCCAGAATCCCCAAAATCCCCAAAATCCCACCCAGAAACCCCAAAATCCCACCCAGAAACCCCAAAAACCCCAAAATCCCACCCAGAACCCAAAAATCCCCAAAATCCCAACCCAAAAACTCCAAAATCCACCCCAGAAACCCCAAAAACCCCAAAATCCCACCCCAACCACCCCAAAATCCCACCCAGAAACCCCAAAAACCCCAAAATCCCCAAATCCCACTCAGAAACCCCAAAATCCCACCCAGAAACCCCAAAAACCAAAAAATCCCACCCAGAAACCCCAAAATCCCACCCCAACCACCCCAAAATCCCACCTAGAAACCCCAAAAACCAAAAAATCCCACTCAGAAACCCCAAAATCCACCCAAAAACCCCAAAATCCCACCCAGAAACCCCAAAAACCCCAAAATCCCACCCCAACCACCCCAAAATCCCACCCAGAAACCCCAAAAACCCCAAAATCCCCAAATCCCACTCAGAAACCCCAAAATCCCAACCCAAAAACCCCAAAATCCCACCCAGAAACCCCAAAAACCAAAAAATCCCACTCAGAAACCCCAAAATCCACCCAGAAACCCCAAAATCCCACCCAGAAACCCCAAAAACCCCAAAATCCCACTCAGAAACCCCAAAATCCCACCCCAGAAACCCCAAAATCCCACCCAGAAACCCCAAAATCCCACCCAGAAACCCCAAAATCCCCAAAATCCCAACCCAAAACCCCCAAAATCCACCCCAGAAACCCCAAAAACCCCGAAATCCCACTCAGAAACCCCAAAATCCCACCCCAGAAACCCCAAAAACCCCAAAATCCACCCAGAAACCCCAAAATCCCACCCAGAAACCCCAAAATCCCAAAATCCCACTCAGAAACCCCAAAATCCACCCAAAAACCCCAAAATCCCACCCAGAAACCCCAAAAACCAAAAAATCCCAACCCAAAAACCCCAAAATCCCACCCAGAAACCCCAAAACCCCAAAATCCCACCCAGAAACCCCAAAATCCACCCAGAACCTGAAAATCCCCAAAATCCCACCCAGAAACCCCAAAATTCACCCAGAAACCCCAAAATCCCACCCAGAAACCCCAAAATCCCACCCAGGAACCCCAAAATCCACCCAGGAACCTCAAAAACCCCAAAATCCCACCCAGAACCCAAAAAGCCCCAAAATCCCACCCCAACCACCCCAAAATCCCACCCAGAAACCCCAAAAACCCCAAAATCCCCAAATCCCACTCAGAAACCCCAAAATCCACCCAGAAACCCCAAAATCCACCCAGGAACCCCAAAAACCCCAAAATCCCCAAATCCCACTCAGAAACCCCAAAATCCACCCAGAAACCCCAAAATCCCACCCAGAAATCCCCAAAAACCCCAAAATCCCCAAATCCCACTCAGAAACCCCAAAATCCACCCAGAAACCCCAAAATCCACCCAGGAACCCCAAAAACCCCAAAATCCACCCAAAAACCCCAAAATCCCACCCAGAAACCCCAAAATCCCAAAATCCCACTCAGAAACCTCAAAATCCCACCCAAAAGCTCCAAAATCCCACCCAGAAATCCCCAAAATCCCACACAGAACCCGAAAATCCCCAAAATCCCACCCAGAAACCCCAAAAACTCCAAAATCCCACCCAAAATCTCCAAAATCCACCCAGGAACCCCAAAAACCACAAAATCCCCAAATCCCACTCAGAAACCCCAAAATCCCACCCAGAAACCCCAAAAACCACAAAATCCCCAAATCCCACTCAGAAACCCCAAAATCCCACCCCAAAAACCCCAAAATCCCAACCAGAAACCCCAAAATCCCACCCAGGAACCCCAAAATCCACCCAGGAACCTCAAAAACCCCAAAATCCCACCCAGAACCCAAAAATCCCCAAAATCCCAACCCAAAACCCCCAAAATCCACCCCAGAAACCCCAAAAACCCCAAAATCCCACCCAGAAACCCCAAAATCCCACCCAGGAACCCCAAAATCCACCCAGGAACCTCAAAAACCCCAAAATCCCACCCAAAACCCCAAAAACCCCAAAATCCCACCCAGAAACCCCAAAATCCACCCAGAAACCCCAAAAACCCCAAAATCCCACCCAGAAACCCCAAAAACCCCAAAATCCCACCCAAAATCCCCAAAATCCACCCAGAAACCCCAAAATCCCAACCAGAAACCCCAAAATCCCCAAAATCCACCCCAGAAACCCCAAAATCCCCAAAATCCCAACCCAAAAACCCCAAAAACCCCAAAATCCCACCCAGAAACCCCAAAATTCACCCAGAAACCCCAAAATCCACCCAGAAACCCCAAAAACCCCAAAATCCACCCAAAAACCCCAAAATCCCACCCAGAAACCCCAAACTTCACCCAGAAACCCCAAAATTCACCCAGAAACCCCAAAAACCCCAAAATCCACCCAAAACTCCAAAATTTGTGCGAAATCTCTGAAAATTTCCCCTAAATTCCCCCCAAATTCCCCCCGTAAACCCTGCAAAATCCCAATTTTGGGGTTTTTTCCCCAAATTTCCGTCTTTTCTCCCCCGTTTTTTTTTGTTTTTTCCCAAAATTCCCATTTTTTTCCCCATTTCAGGCTACGAGGATCTTTTAAAATCCCCCAAAATTGAGATTTTCTCCTCCATTTTTTCAGCTTTTTTCCCCATTTTTTCCCCAAATTTTTGTCTTTTTTCCCGTTTTTTTTTTGTTTTTTCCCCAATTTCTCTTTTTTCCCAAAATTCCCATTTTTTCCCCCATTTCAGGCTACGAGGATCTTTTAAAATCCCCAAAATTGAGATTTTCTCCTCCATTTTTTCAGCTTTTTTCCCCGTTTTTTCCCCCAAATTTTTGTCTTTTTTCCCCGTTTTTTTTTGCTTTTTTCCCCAATTTTTGATCTTTTTTCCCCTTTTTTTTTGTTTTTTCCCAATTTTTGATCTTTTCACCCCATTCAGGCTACGAGCAGCCGTGGAAGATCCCCAAAATTCCCCCAAAATTGAGATTTTCTCCTCCATTTTTTCAGCTTTTTTCCCCGTTTTTTCGCGTTTTTTCCCCATTTTTTCATCTTTTTTCCCCGTTTTTCCCCAATTTCTCTTTTTTCCCAAAATTCCCATTTTTTTCCCCATTTCAGGCTACGAGGATCTTTTAAAATCCCCCAAAATTGAGATTTTCTCCTCCATTTTTTCAGCTTTTTTCCCCATTTTTTCCCCAAATTTTTGTCTTTTTTCCCGTTTTTTTTTTGTTTTTTCCCCAATTTCTCTTTTTTCCCAAAATTCCCATTTTTTCCCCCATTTCAGGCTACGAGGATCTTTTAAAATCCCCAAAATTGAGATTTTCTCCTCCATTTTTTCAGCTTTTTTCCCCATTTTTTCCCCAAATTTTTGTCTTTTTTCCCCATTTTTTTTTTGTTTTTTTCCCAATTTTTGATCTTTTTTCCCCTTTTTTTTGTTTTTTCCCAATTTTTGATCTTTTCACCTCATTTCAGGCTACGAGCAGCCGTGGAAGATCCCCAAAATTCCCCCAAAATTGAGATTTTCTCCTCCATTTTTTCAGCTTTTTTCCCCAAATTTCCGTCTTTTTTCCCTTTTTTTTTTGTTTTTTCCCAAAATTCCCATTTTTTCCCCATTTCAGGCTACGAGGATCTTTTAAAATCCCCCAAAATTGAGATTTTCTCCTCCATTTTTTCAGCTTCTTTCCCCGTTTTTTCGCGTTTTTTCCCCAAATTTTTGTCTTTTTTCCACGTTTTTTTTTTTGTTTTTTCCCCAATTTTTGATCTTTTTTCCCCTTTGATTTTGTTTTTTCCCAATTTTTGATCTTTTCACCCCATTCAGGCTACGAGCAGCCGTGGGAGATCCCCAAAATTCCCCCAAAATTCAGATTTTCTCCTCCATTTTTTCAGCTTTTTTCCCCCTTTTTTCCCCAAATTTTCATCTTTTTCCCCCGTTTTTTTTTTGTTTTTTTCCCCAATTTCTGTTTTTTCCCATTTTTGATCTTTTCCCCTCATTTCAGGCTACGAGCAGCCGTGGGAGGATCCCCAAAATTCCCCCAAAATTGAGATTTTCTCCTCCATTTTTTCAGCTTTTTTCCCCGTTTTTTCACATATTTTCCCCAAATTTTCGTCTTTTTTCCCCATTTTTTTTTGTTTTTTCCCAATTTTTGATCTTTTCACCCCAATCAGGCTACGAGCAGCCGTGGGAGGACGCCCTGTGCCCGTACCCCCAAAATCCCCCAAAATTGAGATTTTCTCCTTCATTTTTTCAGCTTTTTTCCCCGTTTTTTCTCATATTTTCCCCAAATTTTCGTCTTTTTTCCCCATTTTTTTTTGTTTTTTCCCAATTTTTGTTCTTTTCACCCCATTCAGGCTACGAGCAGCCGTGGGAGGACGCCCTGTGCCCGTACCCCCAAAATCCCCCAAAACTGAGATTTTCTCCTCCATTTTTTCAGCTTTTTTCCCCGTTTTTTCACATATTTTCCCCAAATTTTCATCTTTTTTCCCCATTTTTTTTTTGTTTTTCCCCAATTTTTGATCTTTTCACCCCATTCCAGGCTACGAGCAGCCGTGGGAGGATGCCCTGTGCCCGTACCCCCAAAATCCCCCAAAATTGAGATTTTCTCCTCCATTTTTTCAGCTTTTTTCCCCCTTTTTTCGCATTTTTTCCCCAAATTTTCGTCTTTTTTCCCCATTTTTTTTTTGTTTTTTCCCAATTTTTGATCTTTTCACCCCAATCAGGCTACGAGCAGCCGTGGGAGGACGCCCTGTGCCCGTACCCCCAAAATCCCCCAAAACTGAGATTTTCTCCTCCATTTTTTCAGCTTTTTTCCCCGTTTTTTCACATATTTTCCCCATTTTTTCATCTTTTTTCCCCATTTTTTTTTTGTTTTTTCCCAATTTTTGATCTTTTCACCCCAATCAGGCTACGAGCAGCCGTGGGAGGACGCCCTGTGCCCGTACCCCTCGGCCTTTGCCCGGCCCCTGGAGGTCGCGATCGGCGCCAGCGACGGCGCCTCCGACTACGGCAACAAATTCGGGGAGCCCCTGCTGGCAGGTGGGGACATTTGGGGACATTTGGGACAATTTGGGGACATTTCGGACAATTTGCGGACATTGGGGACAATTTTGGGTCAATTTGGGGCCGTTTGGGGTCGATTTGGGGCCGTTTTGGGACAATTTTTGGGAGGTTTTGGGGACAATTTTGGGGCCATTTTGGGGAGTTCTTGGGACGGTTTGGGGACATTTGGGGACAATTTGGGGACATTTGGGGGCTTGGGGACATTTGGGGACAATTTGGGGACATTTGGGGACAATTTGGGACAATTTGGGGACATTTCGGGACAATTTGGGGACATTTGGGGACATTTTGGGGCCATTTTGGGGAGTTCTTGGGACGTTTTGGGGACATTTGGGGACATTTGGGACAATTTGGGGACAATCTGGGGACAATTTGGGACAATTTGGGGACATGTGGGACAATTTGGAGACAATTTTGGGGGGTTTGGGGACAATTTTGGGGCCATTTTTGGGGGTTTGGGGACAATTTTGGGGCAATTTGGGGGAGTTCTTGGGAGGTTTTGGGGACATTTGGGGACAATTTGGGGACATTTGGGGACAATTTGGGGTCAATTTGGGGCTGTTTTGGGGACAATTTGGGACAATTTTGGGGCCATTTTGGGGAGTTCTTGGGAGGTTTTGGGGACATTTGGGGACAATTTGGGGACACTGGGGACAATCTGGGGACATTTCGGGCATTTGGGACAATTGGGGACAATTTGGGGACATTTGGAGACAATTTTGGGGGGTTTGGAGACAATTTTGGGGCATTTTTGGGGGTTTGGGGACAATTTTGGGGCCATTTTGGGGAGTTCTTGGGAGGTTTTGGGGACATTTGGGGACAATTTGGGGACATTTGGGGACAATTTGGGGACACTGGGAGGAGGTTTGGGGACATTTGGGGACACTTTGGGGACATTTGGGGACACCTGGGGAGGTTTGGAGCTGTTTGGGGACATTTGGAGACAATTTGGGGACAATTTGGGTCAATTTTGGGTCAATTTGGGGCCGTTTTTGGGGCATTTTTGGGGCATTTTGGGGAGGTTTTGGGGACATTTTAGGGACATTTTGGGGGACATTGGGGACAATTTGGGGACATTTCGGGACAATTTGGGGACATTTGGGGACATTTTGGGGCCATTTTGGGGAGTTCTTGGGACGTTTTGGGGACATTTGGGGACAATTTGGGGGCATTTGGGGACTTGGGGACAATTGGGGACAATTTGGGGACAATTTGGGACAATTTGGGACAATTTGGGGCCATTTTGGGGAGTTCTTGGGAGGTTTTGGGGACATTTGGGGACAATTTGGGGACATTTGGGACAATTTGGGGTCAATTTGGGGCTGTTTTGGGGACAATTTGGGACAATTTGGGGCCATTTTGGGGAGTTCTTGGGACGGTTTGGGGACATTTGGGGACAATTTGGGGACATTTGGGGGCTTGGGGACATTTGGGGACAATTTGGGGACATTTGGGGACAATTTGGGGACAATTTAGGGACAATTTTGGGGGTTTGGAGACAATTTTGGGGCAATTTGGGGGGGTTTGGGGACAATTTTGGGGCCATTTTGGGGAGTTCTTGGGAGGTTTTGGGGACATTTGGGGACAATTTGGGGACACTGGGGACAATCTGGGGACATTTCGGGCATTTGGGACAATTGGGGACAATTTGGGGACATTTGGAGACAATTTTGGGGGGTTTGGAGACAATTTTGGGGCATTTTTGGGGGTTTGGGGACAATTTTGGGGCCATTTTGGGGAGTTCTTGGGAGGTTTTGGGGACATTTGGGGACAATTTGGGGACATTTGGGGACAATTTGGGGACACTGGGAGGAGGTTTGGGGACATTTGGGGACACTTTGGGGACATTTGGGGACACCTGGGGAGGTTTGGAGCTGTTTGGGGACATTTGGAGACAATTTGGGGACGATTTGGGTCAATTTTGGGTCAATTTGGGGCCGTTTTTGGGGCATTTTTGGGGCATTTTGGGGAGGTTTTGGGGACATTTTAGGGACATTTTGGGGGACATCGGGGACAATTTGGGGACATTTCGGGACAATTTGGGGACAATTTGGGACAATTTGGGGCCATTTTGGGGAGTTCTTGGGAGGTTTTGGGGCCATTTGGGGACAATTTGGGGACACTGGGAGGAGGTTTGGGGACATTTGGGGACACTTTGGGGACATTTGGGGACACCTGGGGAGGTTTGGAGCTGTTTGGGGACATTTGGAGACAATTTGGGGACAATTTGGGTCAATTTTGGGTCAATTTGGGGCCATTTTTGGGGACATTTTGGGGGACATTGGGGACAATTTGGGGACATTTGGGGACAATTTGGGGACAATTTGGGTCAATTTTGGGTCAATTTGGGGCCGTTTTTGGGGCATTTTTGGGGCATTTTGGGGAGGTTTTGGGGACATTTTAGGGACATTTTGGGGGACATTGGGGACAATTTGGGGACATTTCGGGACAATTTGGGGACATTTGGGGACATTTTGGGGCCATTTTGGGGAGTTCTTGGGACAATGTGGGGACATTTGGGGACAATGTGGGGACATTTGGGACAATTTGGGGACATTGGGGACAATCTGGGGACAATTTGGGGCAATTTTGGGAGGTTTTGGGGACAGTTTGGGGCCATTTTGGGGACACCTGGGGAGGTTTGGGGACATTGGGAACAATTTGGGGACATTGGGGACAATTTGGGGACATTGGGGACAATTTGGGACAATTTGGGGACATTTGGGACAATTTGGAGACAATTTTGGGGGGTTTGGGGACAATTTTGGGGCCATTTTTGGGGGTTTGGGGACAATTTTGGGGCAATTTGGGGGGGGGTGGGGACAATTTTGGGGCCATTTTGGGGAGTTCTTGGGAGGTTTTGGGGACATTTGGGGACAATTTGGGGACATTTGGGACAATTTGGGGTCAATTTGGGGCTGTTTTGGGGACAATTTGGGACAATTTGGGGCCATTTTGGGGAGTTCTTGGGACGTTTTGGGGACATTTGGGGACAATTTGGGGACATTTGGGGGCTTGGGGACATTTGGGGACAATTTGGGGACATTTGGGGACAATTTGGGGACAATTTAGGGACAATTTTGGGGGTTTGGAGACAATTTTGGGGCAATTTGGGGGGGTTTGGGGACAATTTTGGGGCCATTTTGGGGAGTTCTTGGGAGGTTTTGGGGACATTTGGGGACAATTTGGGGACACTGGGGACAATCTGGGGACATTTCGGGCATTTGGGACAATTGGGGACAATTTGGGGACATTTGGAGACAATTTTGGGGGGTTTGGAGACAATTTTGGGGCATTTTTGGGGGTTTGGGGACAATTTTGGGGCCATTTTGGGGAGTTCTTGGGAGGTTTTGGGGACATTTGGGGACAATTTGGGGACATTTGGGGACAATTTGGGGACACTGGGAGGAGGTTTGGGGACATTTGGGGACACTTTGGGGACATTTGGGGACACCTGGGGAGGTTTGGAGCTGTTTGGGGACATTTGGGGACAATTTGGGGACGATTTGGGTCAATTTTGGGTCAATTTGGGGCCGTTTTTGG
Organism: Ammospiza maritima maritima; assembly: GCA_036010785.1. NCBI lineage: Eukaryota > Metazoa > Chordata > Aves > Passeriformes > Passerellidae > Ammospiza > Ammospiza maritima. Next base: position 44,083 of record JAYKTQ010000198.1, read on the forward strand.
GGCATTTTTGGGGCATTTTGGGGAGGTTTTGGGGACATTTTAGGGACATTTTGGGGGACATCGGGGACAATTTGGGGACATTTCGGGACAATTTGGGGACAATTTGGGACAATTTGGGGCCATTTTGGGGAGTTCTTGGGAGGTTTTGGGGCCATTTGGGGACAATTTGGGGACACTGGGAGGAGGTTTGGGGACATTTGGGGACACTTTGGGGACATTTGGGGACACCTGGGGAGGTTTGGAGCTGTTTGGGGACATTTGGAGACAATTTGGGGACAATTTGGGTCAATTTTGGGTCAATTTGGGGCCATTTTTGGGGACATTTTGGGGGACATTGGGGACAATTTGGGGACATTTGGGGACAATTTGGGGACAATTTGGGTCAATTTTGGGTCAATTTGGGGCCGTTTTTGGGGCATTTTTGGGGCATTTTGGGGAGGTTTTGGGGACATTTTAGGGACATTTTGGGGGACATTGGGGACAATTTGGGGACATTTCGGGACAATTTGGGGACATTTGGGGACATTTTGGGGCCATTTTGGGGAGTTCTTGGGACAATGTGGGGACATTTGGGGACAATGTGGGGACATTTGGGACAATTTGGGGACATTGGGGACAATCTGGGGACAATTTGGGGCAATTTTGGGAGGTTTTGGGGACAGTTTGGGGCCATTTTGGGGACACCTGGGGAGGTTTGGAGCTGTTTGGGGACATTGGGAACAATTTGGGGACATTGGGGACAATTTGGGGACATTGGGGACAATTTGGGACAATTTGGGGACATTTGGGACAATTTGGAGACAATTTTGGGGGGTTTGGGGACAATTTTGGGGCCATTTTTGGGGGTTTGGGGACAATTTTGGGGCAATTTGGGGGGGGGTTGGGGACAATTTTGGGGCCATTTTGGGGAGTTCTTGGGAGGTTTTGGGGACATTTGGGGACAATTTGGGGACATTTGGGGGCTTGGGGACATTTGGGGACAATTTGGGGACATTTGGGGACAATTTGGGGACAATTTGGGGACAATTTTGGGGGTTTGGAGACAATTTTGGGGCAATTTGGGGGGGTTTGGGGACAATTTTGGGGCCATTTTGGGGAGTTCTTGGGAGGTTTTGGGGACATTTGGGGACAATTTGGGGACACTGGGGACAATCTGGGACATTTCGGGCATTTGGGACAATTGGGGACAATTTGGGGACATTTGGAGACAATTTTGGGGGGTTTGGAGACAATTTTGGGGCATTTTTGGGGGTTTGGGGACAATTTTGGGGCCATTTTGGGGAGTTCTTGGGAGGTTTTGGGGACATTTGGGGACAATTTGGGGACATTTGGGGACAATTTGGGGACACTGGGAGGAGGTTTGGGGACATTTGGGGACACTTTGGGGACATTTGGGGACACCTGGGGAGGTTTGGAGCTGTTTGGGGACATTTGGAGACAATTTGGGGACGATTTGGGTCAATTTTGGGTCAATTTGGGGCCGTTTTTGGGGCATTTTTGGGGCATTTTGGGGAGGTTTTGGGGACATTTTAGGGACATTTTGGGGGACATCGGGGACAATTTGGGGACATTTCGGGACAATTTGGGGACATTTGGGGACATTTTGGGGCCATTTTGGGGAGTTCTTGGGACGTTTTGGGGCCATTTGGGGACAATTTGGGGGCATTTGGGGACTTGGGACAATTGGGGACAATTTGGGACAATTTGGGACAATTTGGGGCCATTTTGGGGCGTTCTTGGGAGGTTTTGGGGACATTTTAGGGACAATTAGGGGACACTTGGAGGAGGTTTGGGGACACATTTGGGACAGTCTGGGGACATTTGGGACAATTGGGGACAAGTTTGGGACAATTGGGGACCATTTTGGGGCATTTTTTGGGAGGTTTTGGGGACATTTTAGGGATGGTTTGGGGACAATTTGGGGACAATTTGGGTCATTTGGGGGCTTGGGACAATTGGGGACAATTTTGGGACAATTTGGGACAATTTGGGTCAATTTGGGTCAATTGGGCCATTTTGGGAGTTCTTGGGACATTTTGGGGACATTTGGGGACAGTTTGGGACATTTGGAGGTGGTTTGGGGTCATTTGGGGCTTGGGACAATTGGGGACAATTTTGGGACAATTTGGGGACATTTGGGGACAATTTTGGGTCAATTTGGGGCCCTTTTTGGGGCATTTTTGGGAGGTTTTGGGGACACTTTGGGGATGGTTTGGGGACAATTTGGGGCCATTTTGGGGAGTTCTTGGGACAATTTGGGGACATTTGGGACAATTTGGGGACAATTTTGGGTCAGTTTGGGGGCCGTTTTGGGGCATTTTTGGGAGGTTTTTGGGGACACTTTGGGGCCATTTTGGGGAGTTCTTGGGACGGTTTGGGGACATTTGGGGACAATTTGGGGACATTTGGGGACATTGGGGACAATTTGGGGACATTTTGGGACAATTTTGGGTCAATTTGGGGCCGTTTTAGGGACATTTTAGGGACAGTTTGGGGCCATTTTGGGGAGTCTTGGGACGTTTTGGGGACATTTGGGGACAATTTGGGGACAATTTGGGACAATTGGGGACAATTTGGGGACATTTGGGGACAATCTGGGGACAATTTTGGTCAATTTGGGGCTGTTTTGGGGCATTTTTGGGAGGTTTTGGGGACACTTTGGGGCCATTTTGGGGAGTTCTTGGGACGGTTTGGGGACATTTGGGGACAATTTGGGGACATTTGGGGACATTGGGGACAATTTGGGGGCATTTTGGGACAATTTTGGGTCAATTTGGGCCATTTTAGGGACATTTTAGGGACAGTTTGGGGCCATTTTGGGGAGTTCTTGGGACGTTTTGGGGACATTTGGGGACAATTGGGGACAATTTGGGACAATTGGGGACAATTTGGGGACATTTGGGACAATCTGGGGACAATTTTGGGTCAATTTGGGGCTGTTTTGGGGCATTTTTGGGAGGTTTTGGGGACAATTTTGGGGCCATTTTTGGGGATTTGGGGACAATTTTGGGGCCATTTTGGGGAGTTCTTGGAGCATTTTAGGGACAATTTGGGACATTTGGGGACAATTTGGGACAATTTTGGGGTCAATTTGGTGCCATTTTGGGCAAATTTGGGCAGTTTTGGTGTCTCTGATTTGGGTGATTTTGGCGGGGATTTTGGTTCAATTTGGGGCAATTTGGGGCCGATTTTTGCCGTTTTTTGCTGGTTTTTTGCCGTTTGTGCATTTCTCCAATTCTGGCCGATTTTGGGCGGGATTTTTTTGGGCAATTTTGGGTAAATCTGGGTGGAATTTGACGGATTTTGGGGTTCCAGGCTTCGCCCGCTCCTTTGGCAGGTCCTGCCCGGGGGGCAGCGCCGGGAGTGGATCAAACCCATCATGTTCAGTGGCGGCGTCGGGGCCCTGGAGGACGAGCACGTCAAGAAGGAAACCCCAGAGCCAGGTGAGGCCCCAAAAATACCCAAAAATGACCCCAAAAATGACCCAAAAATGACCCAAAATATCCCAGAAATAACCCTCCAAATAACCAAAAAATAACCCCAAAAAATGGCCCCAAAATGTCCTAAAAATACCCCAAAAATACCCCCGAAAAATCTCAAAAAAAAACTAAAATGACCCAAAAATAACCCCAAAATGTCCTAAAAACACCCCAAACGTTACCAAAAAACAACCCCAAAATGACCCAAAATGTTTCAAAAATGACCAAAAATGTCCCAAAATATCCCAGAAATAACCCTCCAAACAACCAAAAAATAACCCCAAAAAATGGGCCCCAAATGTCCTAAAAATACCCCAAAAATACCCCGAAAAATCTCAAAAAAACTCCCAAAAATAACCCCAAAAATGTCCTAAAAACACCCCAAACGTTACCCAAAAAACAACCCCAAAATGACCCCAAAATGACCCAAAAATGACCCCAAATATCCCAGAAATAACCCTCAAAATAACCAAAGATACCCCCAAAAATGTCCCTAAAATGTCCTAAAATACCCCCAAAATACCCCCGAAAAATCTCAAAAAAACCCTAAAATGACCCAAAAATAACCCCAAAAATGTCCTAAAAACACCCCAAACGTTACCCAAAAAAACAACCCCAAAATGACCCCAAAATGTTTCAAAAATGACCCAAAAATGTCCCAAAATATCCCAGGAATAAA
>JAYKTQ010000206.1:0-188130 GCA_036010785.1 Ammospiza maritima maritima
CAAAGGGAGTGCAAAAGTGCCACAACATGGCTGCTTTCACGGCTTTTCCCTTAGGAAGAACCCTAATACCCGGCTGATTTACCTTCCTAGGGTTACTGTTAGGCTTAGGCCTAGGACTTTTAAAACCAGGAAGCCCTGGGCTCCCGGCACACTGCAGCTGTTTAAGGAATCCCAAGAGGGCTGGAGAAGTGACACAACTTGGCTGCCACCACTGATATTTCCATGAGACCATCCCGAACCATAGGCTGATTTTCCTTCCTAGGGTTAAGGTTTGAGTTACGCCTAGGGTAAGGGTTCTATTAACCAGAAAGCCCTGAGTTCCCAGAACACAGCAGCTGTGAAGGACTACCCAAGAAGAGCGCAAAAGTACCACAACAGGCCTGCGTCGATAGCTTTTTCCTTGGGGACATGCCTAATTCCTGGTTGATTTGCCTTTCTCGTCTTAGGCTTGGGGTTCGGCCTAGGGCTAGGATTTTTCAAATCAGGAAGCCCTGAGTTCCAGGCACACTGGAGCTGTGAAAGGCATCCAAAAGGGAGTGCAAAAGTGCCACAACATGGTTGCTTTCACGGCTTTTTCCTTGGCAAGAAGCTTAACACCAGGCTGATTTCCCTTCCCAGGGTTACTGTTAGGCTTAGGCCTAGGGCTAGGATTTTTAAAACTAGGAAGCCCTGGGCTCCAGGCACACTGCAGCTGTTCAAGGCATCCCAAGGGGAGTACAAAAGTGCAACAACATGGCAGCTTTCACAGCTTTTTCCTTGGCACCATCCCTATACCTAGGCTGTTTTATCTGCCTAGGGTTAGGGTTAGGGTTCAGCCTAGGGCTTGGAGTTTTTTAACCAGGAAGCCCTGAGTTCCAGGCTTACTGCATCTGCCAAAGGCATCCCAAAGGGAGCGCAGAAGTGCCACAACATGGCTGCTTTCACGGCTTTTCCCTTAGGAAGAACCCTAATACGCGGCTGATTTACCTTCCTAGGGTTACTGTTAGGCTTAGACCTAGGACTTTTAAAACCAGGAAGCCCTGGGCTCCAGGCACACTGCAGCTGTTAAAGGCATCCCAAGAGGGCTGCAGAAGTGACACAACTTGGCTGCCTCTGCTGCTATTCTCATGAGACCATCCCGAACCATAGGCTGATTTTCCTTCCTAGGGTGAAGGTTTGAGTTTCGCCTAGGGTAAGAGGTCTATTAACCAGAAAGCCCTGAGTTCCAAGAACACAGCAGCTGCGAAGGACTACCCAAGAAGAGCGCAAAAGTACCACAACGTGCCTGCCTCCACAGCTTTTTCCTTGGGGACATGCCTAATTCCTGGCTGATTTGCCTTTCTCGTCTTAGGGTTGGGGTTCGGCCTAGGGCTAGGATATTTTTAACTAGGAAGCCCTGAGTTCCAGGCTTACTTCATCTGCCAAAGGCATCCCAAAGGGAGTGCAAAAGTGCCACAACATGGCTGCTTTTACGGCTTTTTCCTTGGCAAGAAGCCTAACACCAGGCTGATTTCCCTTCCCTTGGTTACTGTAAGGCTTAGGCCTAGGGCTAGGATTTTTAAAACTAGGAAGCCCTTAGATCCAGGCACACTGCAGCTGTTCAAGGCATCCCAAGGGGAGTACAAAAGTGCAACAACATGGCAGCTTTCACAGCTTTTTCCTTGGCACTATCCCTATACCTAGGCTGATTTATCTGCCTAGGGTTAGGGTTAGGGTTCAGCCTAGGGCTTCGAGATTTTAACCCGGAAGCCCTGAGTTCCAGGCTTACTGCATCTGCCAAAGGCATCCCAAAGGGAGTGCAAAAGTGCCACAACATGGCTGCTTTCACAGCTTTTCCCTTAGGAAGAACCCTAATACTCGGCTGATTTACCTTCCTAGGGTTACTGTTACGCTTAGGCCTAGGACTTTTAAAACCAGGAAGCCCTGGGCTCCAGGCACACTGCAGCTGCGAAAGGCATCCCAAGGGGAGTGCAAAAGTGACACAACTTGGCTGCCTCTGCTGCTATTCTCATGAGACCATCCCGAACCATAGTCTGATTTTCCTTCCTAGGGTTAAGGTTTGAGTTACGCCTAGGGTAAGAGTTCTATTAACCAGAAAGCCCTGAGTTCCAAGAACACAGCAGCTGCGAAGGACTACCCAAGAAGAGCGCAAAAGTACCACAACGTGCCTGCCTCCACAGCTTTTTCCTTGGGGACATGCCTAATTCCTGGCTGATTTGCCTTTCTCGTCTTAGGGTTGGGGTTCGGCCTAGGGCTAGGATATTTTTAACTAGGAAGCCCTGAGTTCCAGGCTTACTGCATCTGCCAAAGGCATCCCAAAGGGAGTGCAAAAGTGCCACAACATGGCTGCTTTCCCGGCTTTTTCCTTGGCAAGAAGCCTAACACCCGGCTGATTTACCTTCCTAGGGTTACTGTTAGGCTTAGGCCTAGGACTTTTAAAACCAGGAAGCCCTGGGCTCCAGGCATATGCAGCTGTTAAAGGCATCCCAAGAGGGCCGCAGAAGTGACACAACTTGGCTGCCTCTGCTGCTATTCTCATGAGACCATCCCGAACCATAGTCTGATTTTCCTTCCTAGGGTTAAGGTTTGAGTTACGCCTAGGGTAAGAGTTCTATTAACCAGAAAGCCCTGAGTTCCAAGAACACAGCAGCTGCGAAGGACTACCCAAGAAGAGCGCAAAAGTACCACAACGTGCCTGCCTCCACAGCTTTTTCCTTGGGGACATGCCTAATTCCTGGCTGATTTGCCTTTCTCGTCTTAGGGTTGGGGTTCGGCCTAGGGCTAGGATATTTTTAACTAGGAAGCCCTGAGTTCCAGGCTTACTGCATCTGCCAAAGGCATCCCAAAGGGAGTGCAAAAGTGCCACAACATGGCTACTTTCACGGCTTTTCCCTTAGGAAGAACCCTAATACCCGGCTGATTTACCTTCCTAGGGTTACTGTTAGGCTTAGGCCTAGGACTTTTAAAACCAGGAAGCCCTGGGCTCCCGGCACACTGCAGCTGTTTAAGGAATCCCAAGAGGGCTGCAGAAGTGACACAACTTGGCTGCCACCACTGATATTTCCATGAGACCATCCCGAACCATAGGCTGATTTTCCTTCCTAGGGTTAAGGTTTGAGTTACGCCTAGGGTAAGGGTTCTATTAACCAGAAAGCCCTGAGTTCCCAGAACAGAGCAGCTGTGAAGGACTACCCAAGAAGAGCGCAAAAGTACCACAACATGCCTGCGTCGATAGCTTTTTCCTTGGGGACATGCCTAATTCCTGGCTGATTTGCCTTTCTCGTCTTAGGCTTGGGGTTCGGCCTAGGGCTAGGATTTTTCAAATCAGGAAGCCCTGAGTTCCAGGCACACTGGAGCTGTGAAAGGCATCCAAAAGGGAGTGCAAAAGTGCCACAACATGGTTGCTTTCACGGCTTTTTCCTTGGCAAGAAGCTTAACACCAGGCTGATTTCCCTTCCCAGGGTTACTGTTAGGCTTAGGCCTAGGGCTAGGATTTTGAAAACTAGGAAGCCCTGGGCTCCAGGCACACTGCAGCTGTTCAAGGCATCCCAAGGGGAGTACAAAAGTGCAACAACATGGCAGCTTTCACAGCTTTTTCCTTGGCACCATCCCTATACCTAGGCTGTTTTATCTGCCTAGGGTTAGGGTTAGGGTTCAGCCTAGGGCTTCGAGATTTTAACCCGGAAGCCCTGAGTTCCAGGCTTACTGCATCTGCCAAAGGCATCCCAAAGGGAGTGCAAAAGTGCCACAACATGGCTGCTTTCACAGCTTTTCCCTTAGGAAGAACCCTAATACTCGGCTGATTTACCTTCCTAGGGTTACTGTTAGGCTTAGGCCTAGGACTTTTAAAACCAGGAAGCCCTGGGCTCCAGGCACACTGCAGCTGCGAAAGGCATCCCAAGGGGAGTGCAAAAGTGACACAACTTGGCTGCCACCACTGATATTTCCATGAGACCATCCCGAACCATAGGCTGATTTTCCTTCCTAGGGTTAAGGTTTGACTTACGCCTAGGGTAAGGGTTCTATTAACCAGAAAGCCCTGAGTTCCAAGAACACAGCAGCTGCGAAGGACTACCCAAGAAGAGCGCAAAAGTACCACAACGTGCCTGCCTCCACAGCTTTTTCCTTGGGGACATGCCTAATTCCTGGCTGATTTGCCTTTCTCGTCTTAGGGTTGGGGTTCGGCCTAGGGCTAGGATATTTTTAACTAGGAAGCCCTGAGTTCCAGGCTTACTTCATCTGCCAAAGGCATCCCAAAGGGAGTGCAAAAGTGCCACAACATGGCTGCTTTCACGGCTTTTCCCTTAGGAAGAACCCTAACACCCGGCTGATTTACCTTCCTAGGGTTACTGTTAGGCTTAGGCCTAGGACTTTTAAAACCAGGAAGCCCTGGGCTCCAGGCACACTGCAGCTGTTCAAGGCATCCCAAGGGGAGCGCAAAAGTGACACAACTTGGCTGCCTCTGCTGCTATTCTCATGAGACCATCCCGAACCATAGGCTGATTTTCCTTCCTAGGGTTAAGGTTTGAGTTACGCCTAGGGTAAGGGTTCTATTAACCAGAAAGCCCTGAGTTCCAAGAACACAGCAGCTGCGAAGGACTTCCCCAGAAGAGCGCAAAAGTACCACAACGTGCCTGCCTCCACAGCTTTTTCCTTGGGGACATGCCTAATTCCTGGCTGATTTGCCTTTCTCGTCTTAGGGTTGGGGTTCGGCCTAGGGCTAGGATTTTTATAATCAGGAAGCCCTGAGTTCCAGGCACACTGGAGCTGTGAAAGGCATCCAAAAGGGAGTGCAGAAGTGCCACAACACGGCTGCTTTCACGGCTTTTTCCTTGGCAAGAAGCCTAACACCAGGCTGATTTCCCTTCCCAGGGTTACTGTAAGGCTTAGGCCTAGGGCTAGGATTTTTAAAACTAGGAAGCCCTTAGCTCCAGGCACACTGCAGCTGTTCAAGGCATCCCAAGGGGAGTACAAAAGTGCAACAACATGGCAGCTTTCACAGCTTTTGCCTTGGCACCATCCCTATACCTAGGCTGATTTATCTGCCTAGGGTTAGGGTTAGGCTTCAGCCTAGGGCTTCGAGATTTTAACCCGGAAGCCCTGAGTTCCAGGCTTACTGCATCTGCCAAAGGCATCCCAAAGGGAGTGCAAAAGTGCCACAACATTGCTGCTTTCACAGCTTTTCCCTTAGGAAGAACCCTAATACTCGGCTGATTTACCTTCCTAGGGTTACTGTTAGGCTTAGGCCTAGGACTTTTAAAACCAGGAAGCCCTGGGCTTCAGGCACACTGCAGCTGCGAAAGGCATCCCAAGGGGAGCGCAAAAGTGACACAACTTGGCTGCCACCACTGATATTTCCATGAGACCATCCCGAACCATAGGCTGATTTTCCTTCCTAGGGTGAAGGTTTGAGTTACGCCTAGGGTAAGGGTTCTATTAACCAGAAAGCCCTGAGTTCCAAGAACACAGCAGCTGCGAAGGACTACCCCAGAAGAGCGCAAAAGTACCACAACGTGCCTGCCTCCACAGCTTTTTCCTTGGGGACATGCCTAATTCCTGGCTGATTTGCCTTTCTCGTCTTAGGGTTGGGGTTCGGCCTAGGGCTAGGATATTTTTAACTAGGAAGCCCTGAGTTCCAGGCTTACTTCATCTGCCAAAGGCATCCCAAAGGGAGTGCAAAAGTGCCACAACATGGCTGCTTTCACGGCTTTTCCCTTAGGAAGAACCCTAATACCCGGCTGATTTACCTTCCTAGGGTTACTGTTAGGCTTAGGCCTAGGACTTTTAAAACCAGGAAGCCCTGGGCTCCAGGCACACTGCAGCTGTTCAAGGCATCCCAAGGGGAGCGCAAAAGTTACACAACTTGGCTGCCTCTGCTGCTATTCTCATGAGACGATCCCGAACCATAGGCTGATTTTCCTTCCTAGGGTTAAGGTTTGAGTTACGCCTAGGGTAAGGGTTCTATTAACCAGAAAGCCCTGAGTTCCAAGAACACAGCAGCTGCGAAGGACTACCCAAGAAGAGCGCAAAAGTACCACAACGTGCCTGCCTCCACAGCTTTTTCCTTGGGGACATGCCTAATTCCTGGCTGATTTGCCTTTCTCGTCTTAGGGTTGGGGTTCGGCCTAGGGCTAGGATATTTTTAACTAGGAAGCCCTGAGTTCCAGGCTTACTTCATCTGCCAAAGGCATCCCAAAGGGAGTGCAAAAGTGCCACAACATGGCTTCTTTCACGGCTTTTCCCTTAGGAAGAACCCTAACACCCGGCTGATTTACCTTCCTAGGGTTACTGTTAGGCTTAGGCCTAGGACTTTTAAAACCAGGAAGCCCTGGGCTCCAGGCACACTGCAGCTGTTCAAGGCATCCCAAGGGGAGCGCAAAAGTGACACAACTTGGCTGCCTCTGCTGCTATTCTCATGAGACCATCCCGAACCATAGGCTGATTTTCCTTCCTAGGGTTAAGGTTTGACTTACGCCTAGGGTCAGGGTTCTATTAACCAGAAAGCCCTGAGTTCCAAGAACACAGCAGCTGCGAAGGACTTCCCCAGAAGAGCGCAAAAGTACCACAACATGCCTGCCTCCACAGCTTTTTCCTTGGGGACATGCCTAATTCCTGGCTGATTTGCCTTTCTCGTCTTAGGGTTGGGGTTCGGCCTAGGGCTAGGATTTTTAAAATCAGGAAGCCCTGAGTTCCAGGCACACTGGAGCTGTGAAAGGCATCCAAAAGCGAGTGCAGAAGTGCCACAACATGGCTGCTTTTACGGCTTTTTCCTTGGCAAGAAGCCTAACACCAGGCTGATTTCCCTTCCCTTGGTTACTGTAAGGCTTAGGCCTAGGGCTAGGATTTTTAAAACCAGGAAGCCCTTAGCTCCAGGCACACTGCAGCTGTTCAAGGCATCCCAAGGGGAGTACAAAAGTGCAACAACATGGCAGCTTTCACAGCTTTTTCCTTGGCACCATCCCTATACCTAGGCTGATTTATCTGCCTAGGGTTAGGGTTAGGCTTCAGCCTAGGGCTTCGAGATTTTAACCCGGAAGCCCTGAGTTCCAGGCTTACTGCATCTGCCAAAGGCATCCCAAAGGGAGTGCAAAAGTGCCACAACATGGCTGCTTTCACAGCTTTTCCCTTAGGAAGAACCCTAATACTCGGCTGATTTACCTTCCTAGGGTTACTGTTAGGCTTAGGCCTAGGACTTTTAAAACCAGGAAGCCCTGGGCTCCAGGCACACTGCAGCTGCGAAAGGCATCCCAAGGGGAGCGCAAAAGTGACACAACTTGGCTGCCACCACTGATATTTCCATGAGACCATCCCGAACCATAGGCTGATTTTCCTTCCTAGGGTGAAGGTTTGAGTTACGCCTAGGGTAAGGGTTCTATTAACCAGAAAGCCCTGAGTTCCAAGAACACAGCAGCTGCGAAGGACTACCCAAGAAGAGCGCAAAAGTACCACAACGTGCCTGCCTCCACAGCTTTTTCCTTGGGGACATGCCTAATTCCTGGCTGATTTGCCTTTCTCGTCTTAGGGTTGGGGTTCGGCCTAGGGCTAGGATATTTTTAACTAGGAAGCCCTGAGTTCCAGGCTTACTTCATCTGCCAAAGGCATCCCAAAGGGAGTGCAAAAGTGCCACAACATGGCTGCTTTCACGGCTTTTCCCTTAGGAAGAACCCTAATACCCGGCTGATTTACCTTCCTAGGGTTACTGTTAGGCTTAGACCTAGGACTTTTAAAACCAGGAAGCCCTGGGCTCCAGGCACACTGCAGCTGTTCAAGGCATCCCAAGGGGAGCGCAAAAGTGACACAACTTGGCTGCCTCTGCTGCTATTCTCATGAGACCATCCCGAACCATAGGCTGATTTTCCTTCCTAGGGTTAAGGTTTGAGTTACGCCTAGGGTAAGGGTTCTATTAACCAGAAAGCCCTGAGTTCCAAGAACACAGCAGCTGCGAAGGACTTCCCAAGAAGAGCGCAAAAGTACCACAACATGCCTGCCTCCACAGCTTTGTCCTTGGGGACATGCCTAATTCCTGGCTGATTTGCCTTTCTCGTCTTAGGGTTGGGGTTCGGCCTAGGGCTAGGATATTTTTAACTAGGAAGCCCTGAGTTCCAGGCTTACTTCATCTGCCAAAGGCATCCCAAAGGGAGTGCAAAAGTGCCACAACACGGCTGCTTTCACGGCTTTTCCCTTAGGAAGAACCCTAATACGCGGCTGATTTACCTTCCTAGGGTTACTGTTAGGCTTAGGCCTAGGACTTTTAAAACCAGGAAGCCCTGGGCTCCAGGCACACTGCAGCTGCGAAAGGCATCCCAAGGGGAGCGCAAAAGTGACGCAACTTGGCTGCCACCACTGATATTTCCATGAGACCATCCCGAACCATAGGCTGATTTTCCTTCCTAGGGTTAAGGTTTGAGTTACGCCTAGGGAAAGGGTTCTATTAACCAGAAAGACCTGAGTTCCAAGAACACAGCAGCTGCGAAGGACTAGCCAAGAAGAGCGCAAAAGTACCACAACATGCCTGCCTCCACAGCTTTTTCCTTGGGGACATGCCTAATTCCTGGCTGATTTGCCTTTCTCGTCTTAGGGTTGGGGTTCGGCCTAGGGCTAGGATTTTTAAAATCAGGAAGCCCTGAGTTCCAGGCACACTGGAGCTGTGAAAGGCATCCAAAAGGGAGTGCAAAAGTGCCACAACATGGCTGCTTTCCCGGCTTTTTCCTTGGCAAGAAGCCTAACACCAGGCTGATTTACCTTCCTAGGGTTACTGTAAGGCTTAGGCCTAGGGCTAGGATTTTTAAAACTAGGAAGCCCTTAGCTCCAGGCACACTGCAGCTGTTCAAGGCATCCCAAGAGGGCCGCAGAAGTGACACAACTTGGCTGCCTCTGCTGCTATTCTCATGAGTCCATCCCGAACCATAGGCTGATTTTCCTTCCTAGGGTGAGGGTTAGAGTTACGCCTAGGGTTAGTGTTTTTTTAACCAGAAAGCCCTGAGTTCCAAGAACACAGCAGCTGCGAAGGACTACCCAAGAGGAGTGCAAAAGTGCCACAACATGGCTGCCTCCAGCGCTTTTTCCTTGGGACCATCATTGAACCTAGGCTTATTTACTTGCCTCCAGTTGCACCTATGGTCACGCCAAGAGATAGGGATTTTAAATCAGTAAACCCTGAGCTCCAGACCCAGTGCAGCTGCAAAAGCCTTCCCAAGGGCAGCCAAAAATTGCCTCAACATGCTCCTTCCAGTGCTTTTTTCCTTGGGAACATCCCTATACCCAGGCTGATTTATCTGCCTAGGGTTAGGGTTAGGGTTCAGCCTAGTGATAGGATTTTTTCAAACAGGAAGCCCTGAATTCCAGGCACACTGCAGCTGTTAAAGGCAGTGTTCTACGTCAACCGCAACTTAGTCTGAAATAAATGCTTTTTCCCTGAGAGCATCTGAGAGGTTTGCATGAAGCACTGATATCTGACATTTGCAATTTTGAATAGGAGAGGAGAAAGAAAATGGGAAGAAGTTTTTAATTTTAGTGGTTTCAATGTTAATTTCCGTACACTTTTTCAAAACTTGTCAGCTCAAATGCCCATCAACATCTTTTAGTCATCTGTAAGTCAGTATTCATATAAAATGTGCTTCAAATCAAAAGAATTTCAAATTTGCACTCCAAATTTCTATGCCTAGATTTATGATTTCCTACACATATTAGATGAAAGGAAGGCCTTTTTTACTGTGGGAGTGCTGGAACACTGGAACAGGTTGCCCAGGGAAGTTGTGGGTGTCCCATCCCTGAAAGTATTCAAGGTCAGCTTGGCCGGGGCTTGGAGCAGCAACAAAGGAGAAGCTTGATGGTAGAGAAACAAAGTTGGACTATAGAAGAAACTGGGATTGAAGTATAGGAGCAAGTTTTCTCTCAGCTCTTGGGGTAAATTCAAAGTTGTACAAAATTACATTTATCTGTGCTATTCACTACTGTAACAGAAATGTTCATGAAAACTGTACAGAAGATAGCAAATTTTAAAAGAGATAAGAATTACAGCATAAAATCCATGGGATGGGTTACAACATGAGACACTCTCTAAGAGAAAATCTCTGTGTTTCAGCACTTCATCATGGTAAGATTTCATGAAGTGCCAAAGAAGGCGGCAAAATATCATTCGGGACGTTATTTCCTGGAATTCAGCCTGGCCATTAGTAGGAACTGGGTTTGAACACATCATGTAGATATACCACACACACTTTCCCTTCACTGAAAAATGACTGTTTACAACGAAGAAGCAATTGGCGATCAAAATTGATTGAAAGCATCTTAAACATGTCAAGTATTTCATTGTAGATGATCTGTGATCCAAATGCTTCTTCCACCTTCGAGAGGGACAGAACAATTCTTCCATATCATGATGGTTTAAAATTGTATCAACCAATGTTTTCTGCTGAAAAGATAGCATCTATTTTTTCCTATTTTTGGAAGAAAATATTCCTAGACATACAACAGGTGAGAACTAAGTAATTTTAAAGAAACAAATGAAAAGAAAATATTCTGTAAATAGAATGAAATGAAAAGCTGTGTTTTAAATAGGAGCTAAATATGAAACAGAATTTTTGTACCAGGCATTTGAATTACTGCACCAGCTCTTTTGCCCATCAAGAGAGGCGTTTAGCATTTCAGTCTTTTCCAAGGTGTTCATGATCTGCTATGCTGATCTCTGTGTGTGCCTAGGTGTGTGTGGAAGGGGGGGCATGTGAAGGGGAGTGTGTATGTTTGCTTTACAATTGTTGTGGCAGATTCATGCCTCAGCTCCACATTTTGTTTTAGAAAGGTCACACAGAGTGGATGTGAAGTTTACTATCAACAAGAGATCAATTCCCAAATCATCCATTTCACTCTACCTTATAAATCATGTGCTTTGTTGCATATTTTATCAAATCTACTTTCAAGCCAGATGGAGGAAGGAGGATGTGGCAATCCCTCCACCATCTTGCAACTTTTATGCAAGTAGGTTTTCAAGAAAATCATCATTTCTCTTTGAAATATGTCTGGAACAGGCATGATGGTAGTGTCAACCTGTTGGAGTTTTTGTTGCTGGAAGAAGTTATACAAAAGGATTGGTTTTTACATTGACCAGTTACTGAATCAAGCTCAGGAATACATTGGAAATTCAACTGGGGCTTCCTTTCCCCGGCAGACTACTTCTAGAACGAGCTTGTACACTGAAGCTTACTCTTTTGCCCTCTTTTTGTTTCTTTCCTATTTTCTTGGCTTCTTTGCCACTCTCTAGACAATTTTGGAACTTTTTTCCCAACTCAAATGGTTTCAATAGTCTGATTGTGATCATACATTTTTACAAGGAATTTTTAAAATCTTTCCTCCAGTTAAGAAAGTCAAGGACTTAGGTCTTTTTCTTCCCTTATCAATATTGCAATGAAATTGATAAGTAAAGACCAACTCTTTCTTTTTCTTTTTAACCCAAGCAGATAATTCCCATCCATTCATCCATTTGGTGGACCAATAGTTGCCATTCTGATGGAAGTTGTCACTTCTTAACAGTAGGCATTCTGTGACTATGTTGACAGCACTTTGGGTGAAGATCCTAACTGGTCTTAGATACACATAGGGAGAAATTTGCTCAGCCAGTGTCAGTCTTAAGCATGCGTATCAGAAGATCTTTCTAGAGCTGGGAATTTTCCCATGAAAGGGATTCAGTTAGGGAAGAGACACTTGCCCCAGAGGTTTACATTCTTCTTGAAGACTGCTTAAGGAACTTAGATGCCATGTCCATTTGGATCTGTGTCTGCGCAGAACTTTGTCATGCCAGTGCTTGAAATGCATCTTGAAGAGAATTCACTAGCACAGAATGAATGAGAGTGGAAGGGGTTGGTGGGGCTAACCAGGCCCAACCCCCCTGCCTAAACCAGGATCCCTAGAGCCTCTTGCCCAGGATTCTATCTGGGTGTACTTTTAATGTCTTCAAAGATCCAGGCTCCACAATCTTTCTGGGCAGTCTGTGCCGTGGTTCACTCACCCTCACAGTAAAGAATCATTTCTTGATGTTCCTGTATTTCAGTGTGTGCCCACTGCCTCTTATCTTTTCACTCAGCATCACTGAAAAGACATTGGTTCCCTCCCCTTTGCACTATTGCTTCCATATGGATGTGTGCTGCCATGTAGAGATATGTCAAAAACCTCCCTGAAGCCCAGGCAGATAATATTCCCTTCATCTACCAGTCAAGTTGATTCATCAGAGGAGTTTAAAGTTATGTTCAGCATGAAATGCCCCTGAAAAATCATGCTAACTACATTATTGTGTCGTCTTTCATGTGCCTGGCAAGGTTTTCCAGGAAGAGCTGCTTCATCAACTTCCTGGTATAAAAAAGAGGCTGGCTGGTTTGTACGATTGCGAGTCCTCCTAATTGCCTTTTTTGAAGATGAGTGTCATTTGCTTACATCCAGTCCTTAGCCTCTCTTGTCGTCTACATCTTAGCAAAAAGCTTTTCCACTATGTCTGGCAAGGAGAAATTGTGCCAGCACAGAAAACATCTCCCATCGTGTTCTAGACGTTGCACGGAGGTGTGCCGAGTGTTTGGCATGAAGAAAAGAAAAGTTGTCCAAAACAGCTTCCAATCGAATGTTCATGTGATTGGAAAAGTCAGGAGAGTGCAAAGGTACTGTTTTCTAGCAGTTGGCAAGCTGCGCACACAATCCCAGTGTTGTACAGCTTCCTTCTTCACCTTTCCGAAGGTGCCGCTCTCTCCAGCTCCCGGAGGCGAAGAAGCGGCTTCTTCGCGCAAAGACGATTGTGCCGCTCACTGTGCACTCCATAGCGCGGCTTCTGCCGAAAGACGCCCGGGAGCGGCTCTTAGCTCCGGAGAGCATCGTACCTTCGTCTTTAGCGTCTCTTCTCGTCTACATCTTAGCAAAAAGCTTTTCTACAATGTCTGGCGAGGAAAAACTGTGTCAGCACAGAAAACATCTCCCATCGTGTTCTAGACGTTGCACGGAGGTGTGCCGAGTGTTTGGCATGAAGGAAAGAAAAGTTGTCCAAAACAGCTTCCAATCGAATGTTCATGTGATTGGAAAAGTCAGGAGAGTGCAAAGGTACTGTTTTCTAGCAGTTGGCAAGCTGCGCACACAATCCCAGTGTTGTACAGCTTCCTTCTTCACCTTTCCGAAGGTGCCGCTCTATCCGGCTCCCTGAGGCGAAGAAGCGGCTTCTTCGCGCAAAGACGATTGTGCCGCTCACTTTGCACTCCTTAGCGCGGCTTCTGCCAAAAGACGCCCGGGAGCGGCTCTTAGCTCCGGAGAGCATCTTACCTACGCCTTTAGCGTCTCTTCTCGTCTACATCTTAGCAAAAAGCTTTTCCACTATGTCTGGCAAGGAAAAACTGTGCCAGCACAGAAAATATCTCCCATCGTGTTCTAGACGTTGCACGGAGGTGTGCCGAGTGTTTGGCATGAAGGAAAGAAAAGTTGTCCAAAACAGCTTCCAATCGAATGTTCATGTGATTGGAAAAGTCAGGAGAGTGCAAAGGTACTGTTTTCTAGCAGTTGGCAAGCTGCGCAAACAATCCCAGTGTTGTACAGCTTCCTTCTTCACCTTTCCGAAGGTGCCGCTCTCTCCGGCTCCCGGAGGCGAAGAAGCGGCTTCTTCGCGCAAAGACGATTGTGCCGCTCACTGTGCACTCCTTAGCGCGGCTTCTGCCGAAAGACGCCCGGGAGCGGCTCTTAGCCCTGGACAGCATCGTACCTACGTCTTTAGCGTCTCTTCTCGTCTACATCTTAGCAAAAAGCTTTTCCACTATGTCTGGCGAGGAAAAACTGTGCCAGCACAGATAATATCTCCCATCGTGTTCTAGACGTTGCACGGAGGTGTGCCGAGTGTTTGGCATGAAGAAAAGAAAAGTTGTCCAAAACAGCTTCCAATCGAATGTTCATGTGATTGGAAAAGTCAGGAGAGTGCAAAGGTACTGTTTCCTAGCAGTTGGCAAGCTGCGCACACAATCCCAGTGTTGTACAGCTTCCTTCTTCACCTTTCCGAAGGTGCCGCTCTCTCCGGCTCCCGGAGGCGAAGAAGCGGCTTCTTCGCGCAAAGACGATTGTGCCGCTCACTGTGCACTCCTTAGCGCGGCTTCTGCCGAAAGACGCCCGGGAGCGGCTCTTAGCTCCGGACAGCATCGTACCTTCGTCTTTAGCGTCTCTTCTCGTCTACATCTTAGCAAAAAGCTTTTCCACTATGTCTGGCGAGGAAAAACTGTGCCAGCACAGAAAACATCTCCCATCGTGTTCTAGACGTTGCACGGAGGTGTGCCGAGTGTTTGGCATGAAGAAAAGAAAAGTTGTCCAAAACAGCTTCCAATCGAATGTTCATGTGATTGGAAAAGTCAGGAGAGTGCAAAGGTACTGTTTTCTATCAGTTGGCAAGCTGCGCACACAATCCCAGTGTTGTACAGCTTCCTTCTTCACCTTTCCGAAGGTGCCGCTCTCTCCGGCTCCCGGGAGGCGAAGAAGCGGCTTCTTCGCGCAAAGACGATTGTGCCGCTCACTGTGCACTCCTTAGCGCGGCTTCTGCCGAAAGACGCCCGGGAGCGGCTCTTAGCTCCGGACAGCATCGTACCTTCGTCTTTAGCGTCTCTTCTCGTCTACATCTTAGCAAAAAGCTTTTCCACTATGTCTGGCGAGGATAAACTGTGCCAGCACAGAAAACATCTCCCATCGTGTTCTAGACGTTGCACGGAGGTGTGCCGAGTGTTTGGCATGAAGGAAAGAAAAGTTGTCCAAAACAGCTTCCAATCGAATGTTCATGTGATTGGAAAAGTCAGGAGAGTGCAAAGGTACTGTTTTCTAGCAGTTGGCAAGCTGCGCACACAATCCCAGTGTTGTACAGCTTCCTTCTTCACCTTTCCGAAGGTGCCGCTCTATCCGGCTCCCGGAGGCGAAGAAGCGGCTTCTTCGCGCAAAGACGATTGTGCCGCTCACTTTGCACTCCTTAGCGCGGCTTCTGCCAAAAGACGCCCGGGAGCGGCTCTTAGGTCCGGAGAGCATCTTACCTACGCCTTTAGCGTCTCTTCTCGTCTACATCTTAGCAAAAAGCTTTTCCACTATGTCTGGCAAGGAAAAACTGTGCCAGCACAGAAAACATCTCCCATCGTGTTCTAGACGTTGCACGGAGGTGTGCCGAGTGTTTGGCATGAAGGAAAGAAAAGTTGTCCAAAACAGCTTCCAATCGAATGTTCATGTGATTGGAAAAGTCAGGAGAGTGCAAAGGTACTGTTTTCTAGCAGTTGGCAAGCTGCGCAAACAATCCCAGTGTTGTACAGCTTCCTTCTTCACCTTTCCGAAGGTGCCGCTCTCTCCGGCTCCCGGAGGCGAAGAAGCGGCTTCTTCGCGCAAAGACGATTGTGCCGCTCACTGTGCACTCCTTAGCGCGGCTTCTGCCGAAAGACGCCCGGGAGCGGCTCTTAGCCCCGGACAGCATCGTACCTACGTCTTTAGCGTCTCTTCTCGTCTACATCTTAGCAAAAAGCTTTTCCACTATGTCTGGCGAGGAAAAACTGTGCCAGCACAGATAATATCTCCCATCGTGTTCTAGACGTTGCACGGAGGTGTGCCGAGTGTTTGGCATGAAGAAAAGAAAAGTTGTCCAAAACAGCTTCCAATCGAATGTTCATGTGATTGGAAAAGTCAGGAGAGTGCAAAGGTACTGTTTCCTAGCAGTTGGCAAGCTGCGCACACAATCCCAGTGTTGTACAGCTTCCTTCTTCACCTTTCCGAAGGTGCCGCTCTCTCCGGCTCCCGGAGGCGAAGAAGCGGCTTCTTCGCGCAAAGACGATTGTGCCGCTCACTGTGCACTCCTTAGCGCGGCTTCTGCCGAAAGACGCCCGGGAGCGGCTCTTAGCTCCGGACAGCATCGTACCTTCGTCTTTAGCGTCTCTTCTCGTCTACATCTTAGCAAAAAGCTTTTCCACTATGTCTGGCGAGGAAAAACTGTGCCAGCACAGAAAACATCTCCCATCGTGTTCTAGACGTTGCACGGAGGTGTGCCGAGTGTTTGGCATGAAGAAAAGAAAAGTTGTCCAAAACAGCTTCCAATCGAATGTTCATGTGATTGGAAAAGTCAGGAGAGTGCAAAGGTACTGTTTTCTAGCAGTTGGCAAGCTGCGCAAACAATCCCAGTGTTGTACAGCTTCCTTCTTCACCTTTCCGAAGGTGCCGCTCTCTCCGGCTCCCGGAGGCGAAGAAGCGGCTTCTTCGCGCAAAGACGATTGTGCCGCTCACTGTGCACTCCTTAGCGCGGCTTCTGCCGAAAGACGCCCGGGAGCGGCTCTTAGCCCCGGACAGCATCGTACCTACGTCTTTAGCGTCTCTTCTCGTCTACATCTTAGCAAAAAGCTTTTCCACTATGTCTGGCGAGGAAAAACTGTGCCAGCACAGATAATATCTCCCATCGTGTTCTAGACGTTGCACGGAGGTGTGCCGAGTGTTTGGCATGAAGAAAAGAAAAGTTGTCCAAAACAGCTTCCAATCGAATGTTCATGTGATTGGAAAAGTCAGGAGAGTGCAAAGGTACTGTTTTCTAGCAGTTGGCAAGCTGCGCACACAATCCCAGTGTTGTACAGCTTCCTTCTTCACCTTTCCGAAGGTGCCGCTCTCTCCGGCTCCCGGAGGCGAAGAAGCGGCTTCTTCGCGCAAAGACGATTGTGCCGCTCACTGTGCACTCCTTAGCGCGGCTTCTGCCGAAAGACGCCCGGGAGCGGCTCTTAGCTCCGGACAGCATCGTACCTTCGTCTTTAGCGTCTCTTCTCGTCTACATCTTAGCAAAAAGCTTTTCCACTATGTCTGGCGAGGAAAAACTGTGCCAGCACAGAAAACATCTCCCATCGTGTTCTAGACGTTGCACGGAGGTGTGCCGAGTGTTTGGCATGAAGAAAAGAAAAGTTGTCCAAAACAGCTTCCAATCGAATGTTCATGTGATTGGAAAAGTCAGGAGAGTGCAAAGGTACTGTTTTCTATCAGTTGGCAAGCTGCGCACACAATCCCAGTGTTGTACAGCTTCCTTCTTCACCTTTCCGAAGGTGCCGCTCTCTCCGGCTCCCGGAGGCGAAGAAGCGGCTTCTTCGCGCAAAGACGATTGTGCCGCTCACTGTGCACTCCTTAGCGCGGCTTCTGCCGAAAGACGCCCGGGAGCGGCTCTTAGCTCCGGACAGCATCGAACCTTCGTCTTTAGCGTCTCTTCTCGTCTACATCTTAGCAAAAAGCTTTTCTGCTATGTCTGGCAAGGAAAAACTGTGCCAGCACAGAAAACATCTCCCATCGTGTTCTAGACGTTGCACGATCCCTATACTTAGGCTGAATTCTTTCCTGGTGATAGGGTTAGGCTTCAGCCTAGGGCTTCGAGTATTTTAACCAGGAAGCCCTGAGTTCCAGGCTTACTGCATCTGCCAAAGGCATCCCAAAGGGAGTGCAGAAGTGCCACAACATGGTTGCTTTCACGGCTTTTCCCTTAGGAAGAACCCTAATACGCGGCTGATTTACCTTCCTAGGGTTACTGTTAGGCTTAGGCCTAGGACTTTTAAAACCAGGAAGCCCTGGGCTCCAGGCACACTGCAGCTGCGAAAGGCATCCCAAGGGGAGCGCAAAAGTGACGCAACTTGGCTGCCACCACTGATATTTCCATGAGACCATCCCGAACCATAGGCTGATTTTCCTTCCTAGGGTTAAGGTTTGAGTTACGCCTAGGGTAAGGGTTCTATTAACCAGAAAGCCCTGAGTTCCAAGAACACAGCAGCTGCGAAGGACTACCCAAGAAGAGCGCAAAAGTACCACAACGTGCCTGCCTCCACAGCTTTTTCCTTGGGGACATGCCTAATTCCTGGCTGATTTGCCTTTCTCGTCTTAGGGTTGGGGTTCGGCCTAGGGCTAGGATATTTTTAACTAGGAAGCCCTGAGTTCCAGGCTTACTTCATCTGCCAAAGGCATCCCAAAGGGAGTGCAAAAGTGCCACAACATGGCTGCTTTCACGGCTTTTCCCTTAGGAAGAACCCTAACACCCGGCTGATTTACCTTCCTAGGGTTACTGTTAGGCTTAGACCTAGGACTTTTAAAACCAGGAAGCCCTGGGCTCCAGGCACACTGCAGCTGTTCAAGGCATCCCAAGGGGAGCGCAAAAGTGACACAACTTGGCTGCCTCTGCTGCTATTCTCATGAGACCATCCCGAACCATAGGCTGATTTTCCTTCCTAGGGTTAAGGTTTGACTTACGCCTAGGGTAAGGGTTCTATTAACCAGAAAGCCCTGAGTTCCAAGAACACAGCAGCTGCGAAGGACTTCCCCAGAAGAGCGCAAAAGTACCACAACATGCCTGCCTCCACAGCTTTTTCCTTGGGGACATGCCTAATTCCTGGCTGATTTGCCTTTCTCGTCTTAGGGTTGGGGTTCGGCCTAGGGCTAGGATTTTTATAATCAGGAAGCCCTGAGTTCCAGGCACACTGGAGCTGTGAAAGGCATCCAAAAGCGAGTGCAGAAGTGCCACAACATGGCTGCTTTTACGGCTTTTTCCTTGGCAAGAAGCCTAACACCAGGCTGATTTCCCTTCCCTTGGTTACTGTAAGGCTTAGGCCTAGGGCTAGGATTTTTAAAACTAGGAAGCCCTTAGATCCAGGCACACTGCAGCTGTTCAAGGCATCCCAAGGGGAGTACAAAAGTGCAACAACATGGCAGCTTTCACAGCTTTTTCCTTGGCACTATCCCTATACCTAGGCTGATTTATCTGCCTAGGGTTAGGGTTAGGGTTCAGCCTAGGGCTTCGAGATTTTAACCCGGAAGCCCTGAGTTCCAGGCTTACTGCATCTGCCAAAGGCATCCCAAAGGGAGTGCAAAAGTGCCACAACATGGCTGCTTTCACAGCTTTTCCCTTAGGAAGAACCCTAATACTCGGCTGATTTACCTTCCTAGGGTTACTGTTAGGCTTAGGCCTAGGACTTTTAAAACCAGGAAGCCCTGGGCTCCAGGCACACTGCAGCTGCGAAAGGCATCCCAAGGGGAGTGCAAAAGTGACACAACTTGGCTGCCACCACTGATATTTCCATGAGACCATCCCGAACCATAGGCTGATTTTCCTTCCTAGGGTTAAGGTTTGACTTACGCCTAGGGTAAGGGTTCTATTAACCAGAAAGCCCAGAGTTCCAAGAACACAGCAGCTGCGAAGGACTACCCAAGAAGAGCGCAAAAGTACCACAACGTGCCTGCCTCCACAGCTTTTTCCTTGGGGACATGCCTAATTCCTGGCTGATTTGCCTTTCTCGTCTTAGGGTTGGGGTTCGGCCTAGGGCTAGGATATTTTTAACTAGGAAGCCCTGAGTTCCAGGCTTACTTCATCTGCCAAAGGCATCCCAAAGGGAGTGCAAAAGTGCCACAACATGGCTGCTTTCACGGCTTTTCCCTTAGGAAGAACCCTAACACCCGGCTGATTTACCTTCCTAGGGTTACTGTTAGGCTTAGACCTAGGACTTTTAAAACCAGGAAGCCCTGGGCTCCAGGCACACTGCAGCTGTTCAAGGCATCCCAAGGGGAGCGCAAAAGTGACACAACTTGGCTGCCTCTGCTGCTATTCTCATGAGACCATCCCGAACCATAGGCTGATTTTCCTTCCTAGGGTTAAGGTTTGACTTACGCCTAGGGTAAGGGTTCTATTAACCAGAAAGCCCTGAGTTCCAAGAACACAGCAGCTGCGAAGGACTTCCCCAGAAGAGCGCAAAAGTACCACAACATGCCTGCCTCCACAGCTTTTTCCTTGGGGACATGCCTAATTCCTGGCTGATTTGCCTTTCTCGTCTTAGGGTTGGGGTTCGGCCTAGGGCTAGGATTTTTATAATCAGGAAGCCCTGAGTTCCAGGCACACTGGAGCTGTGAAAGGCATCCAAAAGCGAGTGCAGAAGTGCCACAACATGGCTGCTTTTACGGCTTTTTCCTTGGCAAGAAGCCTAACACCAGGCTGATTTCCCTTCCCTTGGTTACTGTAAGGCTTAGGCCTAGGGCTAGGATTTTTAAAACTAGGAAGCCCTTAGATCCAGGCACACTGCAGCTGTTCAAGGCATCCCAAGGGGAGTACAAAAGTGCAACAACATGGCAGCTTTCACAGCTTTTTCCTTGGCACTATCCCTATACCTAGGCTGATTTATCTGCCTAGGGTTAGGGTTAGGGTTCAGCCTAGGGCTTCGAGATTTTAACCCGGAAGCCCTGAGTTCCAGGCTTACTGCATCTGCCAAAGGCATCCCAAAGGGAGTGCAAAAGTGCCACAACATGGCTGCTTTCACAGCTTTTCCCTTAGGAAGAACCCTAATACTCGGCTGATTTACCTTCCTAGGGTTACTGTTAGGCTTAGGCCTAGGACTTTTAAAACCAGGAAGCCCTGGGCTCCAGGCACACTGCAGCTGCGAAAGGCATCCCAAGGGGAGTGCAAAAGTGACACAACTTGGCTGCCACCACTGATATTTCCATGAGACCATCCCGAACCATAGGCTGATTTTCCTTCCTAGGGTTAAGGTTTGACTTACGCCTAGGGTAAGGGTTCTATTAACCAGAAAGCCCTGAGTTCCAAGAACACAGCAGCTGCGAAGGACTACCCAAGAAGAGCGCAAAAGTACCACAACGTGCCTGCCTCCACAGCTTTTTCCTTGGGGACATGCCTAATTCCTGGCTGATTTGCCTTTCTCGTCTTAGGGTTGGGGTTCGGCCTAGGGCTAGGATATTTTTAACTAGGAAGCCCTGAGTTCCAGGCTTACTTCATCTGCCAAAGGCATCCCAAAGGGAGTGCAAAAGTGCCACAACATGGCTGCTTTCACGGCTTTTCCCTTAGGAAGAACCCTAATACCCGGCTGATTTACCTTCCTAGGGTTACTGTTAGGCTTAGACCTAGGACTTTTAAAACCAGGAAGCCCTGGGCTCCAGGCACACTGCAGCTGTTCAAGGCATCCCAAGGGGAGCGCAAAAGTTACACAACTTGGCTGCCTCTGCTGCTATTCTCATGAGACCATCCCGAACCATAGGCTGATTTTCCTTCCTAGGGTTAAGGTTTGAGTTACGCCTAGGGTAAGGGTTCTATTAACCAGAAAGCCCTGAGTTCCAAGAACACAGCAGCTGCGAAGGACTTCCCAAGAAGAGCGCAAAAGTACCACAACATGCCTGCCTCCACAGCTTTTTCCTTGGGGACATGCCTAATTCCTGGCTGATTTGCCTTTCTCGTCTTAGGGTTGGGGTTCGGCCTAGGGCTAGGATTTTGAAAATCAGGAAGCCCTGAGTTCCAGGCACACTGGAGCTGTGAAAGGCATCCAAAAGGGAGTGCAAAAGTGCCACAACATGGCTGCTTTCCCGGCTTTTTCCTTGGCAAGAAGCCTAACACCCGGCTGATTTACCTTCCTAGGGTTACTGTAAGGCTTAGGCCTAGGGCTAGGATTTTTAAAACTAGGAAGCCCTTAGCTCCAGGCACACTGCAGCTGCGAAAGGCATCCCAAGAGGGCCGCAGAAGTGACACAACTTGGCTGCCTCTGCTGCTATTCTCATGAGTCCATCCCGAACCATAGGCTGATTTTCCTTCCTAGGGTGAGGGTTAGAGTTACGCCTATGGTTAGTGTTTTTTTAACCAGAAAGCCCTGAGTTCCAAGAACACAGCAGCTGCGAAGGACTACCCAAGAGGAGTGCAAAAGTGCCACAACATGGCTGCCTCCAGCGCTTTTTCCTTGGGACCATCATTGAACCTAGGCTTATTTACTTGCCTCCAGTTGCACCTATGGTCACGCCAAGAGATAGGGATTTTAAATCAGTAAACCCTGAGCTCCAGACCCAGTGCAGCTGCAAAAGCCTTCCCAAGGGCAGCCAAAAATTGCCTCAACATGCTCCTTCCAGTGCTTTTTTCCTTGGGAACATCCCTATACCCAGGCTGATTTATCTGCCTAGGGTTAGGGTTAGGGTTCAGCCTAGAGATAGGATTTTTTCAAACAGGAAGCCCTGAATTCCAGGCACACTGCAGCTGTTAAAGGCAGTGTTCTACGTCAACCGCAACTTAGTCTGAAATAAATGCTTTTTCCCTGAGAGCATCTGAGAGGTTTGCATGAAGCACTGATATCTGACATTTGCAATTTTGAATAGGAGAGGAGAAAGAAAATGGGAAGAAGTTTTTAATTTTAGTGGTTTCAATGTTAATTTCCGTACACTTTTTCAAAACTTGTCAGCTCAAATGCCCATCAACATCTTTTAGTCATCTGTAAGTCAGTATTCATATAAAATGTGCTTCAAATCAAAAGAATTTCAAATTTGCACTCCAAATTTCTATGCCTAGATTTATGATTTCCTACACATATTAGATGAAAGGAAGGCCTTTTTTACTGTGGGAGTGCTGGAACACTGGAACAGGTTGCCCAGGGAAGTTGTGGGTGTCCCATCCCTGAAAGTATTCAAGGTCAGCTTGGCCGGGGCTTGGAGCAGCAACAAAGGAGAAGCTTGATTGTAGAGAAACAAAGTTGGACTATAGAAGAAACTGGGATTGAAGTATAGGAGCAAGTTTTCTCTCAGCTCTTGGGGTAAATTCAAAGTTGTACAAAATGACATTTATCTGTGCTATTCACTACTGTAACAGAAATGTTCATGAAAACTGTACAGAAGATAGCAAATTTTAAAAGAGATAAGAATTACAGCATAAAATCCATGGGATGGGTTACAACATGAGACACTCTCTAAGAGAAAATCTCTGTGTTTCAGCACTTCATCATGGTAAGATTTCATGAAGTGCCAAAGAAGGCGGCAAAATATCATTCGGGACGTTATTTCCTGGAATTCAGCCTGGCCATTAGTAGGAACTGGGTTTGAACACATCATGTAGATATACCACACACACTTTCCCTTCACTGAAAAATGACTGTTTACAACGAAGAAGCAATTGGCGATCAAAATTGATTGAAAGCATCTTAAACATGTCAAGTATTTCATTGTAGATGATCTGTGATCCAAATGCTTCTTCCACCTTCGAGAGGGACAGAACAATTCTTCCATATCATGATGGTTTAAAATTGTATCAACCAATGTTTTCTGCTGAAAAGATAGCATCTATTTTTTCCTATTTTTGGAAGAAAATATTCCTAGACATACAACAGGTGAGAACTAAGTAATTTTAAAGAAACAAATGAAAAGAAAATATTCTGTAAATAGAATGAAATGAAAAGCTGTGTTTTAAATAGGAGCTAAATATGAAACAGAATTTTTGTACCAGGCATTTGAATTACTGCACCAGCTCTTTTGCCCATCAAGAGAGGCGTTTAGCATTTCAGTCTTTTCCAAGGTGTTCATGATCTGCTATGCTGATCTCTGTGTGTGCCTAGGTGTGTGTGGAAGGGGGGGCATGTGAAGGGGAGTGTGTATGTTTGCTTTACAATTGTTGTGGCAGATTCATGCCTCAGCTCCACATTTTGTTTTAGAAAGGTCACACAGAGTGGATGTGAAGTTTACTATCAACAAGAGATCAATTCCCAAATCATCCATTTCACTCTACCTTATAAATCATGTGCTTTGTTGCATATTTTATCAAATCTACTTTCAAGCCAGATGGAGGAAGGAGGATGTGGCAATCCCTCCACCATCTTGCAACTTTTATGCAAGTAGGTTTTCAAGAAAATCATCATTTCTCTTTGAAATATGTCTGGAACAGGCATGATGGTAGTGTCAACCTGTTGGAGTTTTTGTTGCTGGAAGAAGTTATACAAAAGGATTGGTTTTTACATTGACCAGTTACTGAATCAAGCTCAGGAATACATTGGAAATTCAACTGGGGCTTCCTTTCCCCGGCAGACTACTTCTAGAACGAGCTTGTACACTGAAGCTTACTCTTTTGCCCTCTTTTTGTTTCTTTCCTATTTTCTTGGCTTCTTTGCCACTCTCTAGACAATTTTGGAACTTTTTTCCCAACTCAAATGGTTTCAATAGTCTGATTGTGATCATACATTTTTACAAGGAATTTTTAAAATCTTTCCTCCAGTTAAGAAAGTCAAGGACTTAGGTCTTTTTCTTCCCTTATCAATATTGCAATGAAATTGATAAGTAAAGACCAACTCTTTCTTTTTCTTTTTAACCCAAGCAGATAATTCCCATCCATTCATCCATTTGGTGGACCAATAGTTGCCATTCTGATGGAAGTTGTCACTTCTTAACAGTAGGCATTCTGTGACTATGTTGACAGCACTTTGGGTGAAGATCCTAACTGGTCTTAGATACACATAGGGAGAAATTTGCTCAGCCAGTGTCAGTCTTAAGCATGCGTATCAGAAGATCTTTCTAGAGCTGGGAATTTTCCCATGAAAGGGATTCAGTTAGGGAAGAGACACTTGCCCCAGAGGTTTACATTCTTCTTGAAGACTGCTTAAGGAACTTAGATGCCATGTCCATTTGGATCTGTGTCTGCGCAGAACTTTGTCATGCCAGTGCTTGAAATGCATCTTGAAGAGAATTCACTAGCACAGAATGAATGAGAGTGGAAGGGGTTGGTGGGGCTAACCAGGCCCAACCCCCCTGCCTAAACCAGGATCCCTAGAGCCTCTTGCCCAGGATTCTATCTGGGTGTACTTTTAATGTCTTCAAAGATCCAGGCTCCACAATCTTTCTGGGCAGTCTGTGCCGTGGTTCACTCACCCTCACAGTAAAGAATCATTTCCTGATGTTCCTGTATTTCAGTGTGTGCCCACTGCCTCTTGTCTTTTCACTCAGCATCACTGAAAAGACACTGATTCCCTCCCCTTTGCACTATTGCTTCCATATGGATGTGTGCTGCCATGTAGAGATATGTCAAAAACCTCCCTGAAGCCCAGGCAGATAATATTCCCTTCATCTACCAGTCAAGTTGATTCATCAGAGGAGTTTAAAGTTATGTTCAGCATGAAATGCCCCTGAAAAATCATGCTAACTACATTATTGTGTCGTCTTTCATGTGCCTGGCAAGGTTTTCCAGGAAGAGCTGCTTCATCAACTTCCTGGGTATAAAAAAGAGGCTGGCAGGTTTGTACGATTGCGAGTCCTCCTAATTGCCTTTTTTGAAGATGAGTGTCATTTGCTTACATCCAGTCCTTAGCCTCTCTAGTCGTCTACATCTTAGCAAAAAGCTTTTCCACTATGTCTGGCAAGGAGAAATTGTGCCAGCACAGAAAACATCTCCTATCGTGTTCTAGACGTTGCACGGAGGTGTGCCGAGTGTTTGGCATGAAGAAAAGAAAAGTTGTCCAAAACAGCTTCCAATCGAATGTTCATGTGATTGGAAAAGTCAGGAGAGTGCAAAGGTACTGTTTTCTAGCAGTTGGCAAGCTGCGCACACAATCCCAGTGTTGTACAGCTTCCTTCTTCACCTTTCCGAAGGTGCCGCTCTCTCCGGCTCCCGGGAGGCGAAGAAGCGGCTTCTTCGCGCAAAGACGATTGTGCCGCTCACTGTGCACTCCTTAGCGCGGCTTCTGCCGAAAGACGCCCGGGAGCGGCTCTTAGCTCCGGACAGCATCGTACCTTCGTCTTTAGCGTCTCTTCTCGTCTACATCTTAGCAAAAAGCTTTTCTACTATGTCTGGCGAGGAAAAACTGTGCCAGCACAGAAAACATCTCCCATCGTGTTCTAGACGTTGCACGGAGGTGTGCCGAGTGTTTGGCATGAAGAAAAGAAAAGTTGTCCAAAACAGCTTCCAATCGAATGTTCATGTGATTGGAAAAGTCAGGAGAGTGCAAAGGTACTGTTTTCTAGCAGTTGGCAAGCTGCGCACACAATCCCAGTGTTGTACAGCTTCCTTCTTCACCTTTCCGAAGGTGCCGCTCTCTCCGGCTCCCGGAGGCGAAGAAGCGGCTTCTTCGCGCAAAGACGATTGTGCCGCTCACTGTGCACTCCATAGCGCGGCTTCTGCCGAAAGACGCCCGGGAGCGGCTCTTAGCTCCGGAGAGCATCGTACCTTCGTCTTTAGCGTCTCTTCTCGTCTACATCTTAGCAAAAAACTTTTCTACTATGTCTGGCAAGGAAAAATTGTGCCAGCACAGAAAACATCTCCCATCGTGTTCTAGACGTTGCACGGAGGTGTGCCGAGTGTTTGGCATGAAGAAAAGAAAAGTTGTCCAAAACAGCTTCCAATCGAATGTTCATGTGATTGGAAAAGTCAGGAGAGTGCAAAGGTACTGTTTCCTAGCAGTTGGCAAGCTGCGCACACAATCCCAGTGTTGTACAGCTTCCTTCTTCACCTTTCCGAAGGTGCCGCTCTATCCGGCTCCCTGAGGCGAAGAAGCGGCTTCTTCGCGTAAAGACGATTGTGCCGCTCACTTTGCACTCCTTAGCGCGGCTTCTGCCAAAAGACGCCCGGGAGCGGCTCTTAGCTCCGGAGAGCATCTTACCTACGCCTTTAGCGTCTCTTCTCGTCTACATCTTAGCAAAAAGCTTTTCTACTATGTCTGGCGAGGAAAAACTGTGCCAGCACAGAAAACATCTCCCATCGTGTTCTAGACGTTGCACGGAGGTGTGCCGAGTGTTTGGCATGAAGGAAAGAAAAGTTGTCCAAAACAGCTTCCAATCGAATGTTCATGTGATTGGAAAAGTCAGGAGAGTGCAAAGGTACTGTTTTCTATCAGTTGGCAAGCTGCGCACACAATCCCAGTGTTGTACAGCTTCCTTCTTCACCTTTCCGAAGGTGCCGCTCTCTCCGGCTCCCGGAGGCGAAGAAGCGGCTTCTTCGCGCAAAGACGATTGTGCCGCTCACTGTGCACTCCTTAGCGCGGCTTCTGCCGAAAGACGCCCGGGAGCGGCTCTTAGCTCCGGAGAGCATCGTACCTTCGTCTTTAGCGTCTCTTCTCGTCTACATCTTAGCAAAAAGCTTTTCCACTATGTCTGGCGAGGAAAAACTGTGCCAGCACAGAAAACATCTCCCATCGTGTTCTAGACGTTGCACGGAGGTGTGCCGAGTGTTTGGCATGAAGAAAAGAAAAGTTGTCCAAAACAGCTTCCAATCGAATGTTCATGTGATTGGAAAAGTCAGGAGAGTGCAAAGGTACTGTTTTCTAGCAGTTGGCAAGCTGCGCACACAATCCCAGTGTTGTACAGCTTCCTTCTTCACCTTTCCGAAGGTGCCGCTCTCTCCGGCTCCCGGGAGGCGAAGAAGCGGCTTCTTCGCGCAAAGACGATTGTGCCGCTCACTGTGCACTCCTTAGCGCGGCTTCTGCCGAAAGACGCCCGGGAGCGGCTCTTAGCTCCGGACAGCATCGTACCTTCGTCTTTAGCGTCTCTTCTCGTCTACATCTTAGCAAAAAGCTTTTCCACTATGTCTGGCGAGGATAAACTGTGCCAGCACAGAAAACATCTCCCATCGTGTTCTAGACGTTGCACGGAGGTGTGCCGAGTGTTTGGCATGAAGGAAAGAAAAGTTGTCCAAAACAGCTTCCAATCGAATGTTCATGTGATTGGAAAAGTCAGGAGAGTGCAAAGGTACTGTTTTCTAGCAGTTGGCAAGCTGCGCACACAATCCCAGTGTTGTACAGCTTCCTTCTTCACCTTTCCGAAGGTGCCGCTCTCTCCAGCTCCCGGAGGCGAAGAATCGGCTTCTTCGCGCAAAGACGATTGTGCCGCTCACTGTGCACTCCTTAGCGCGGCTTCTGCCGAAAGACGCCCGGGAGCGGCTCTTAGCCCCGGACAGCATCGTACCTACGTCTTTAGCGTCTCTTCTCGTCTACATCTTAGCAAAAAGCTTTTCCGCTATGTCTGGCGAGGAAAAACTGTGCCAGCACAGAAAACATCTCCCATCGTGTTCTAGACGTTGCACGGAGGTGTGCCGAGTGTTTGGCATGAAGAAAAGAAAAGTTGTCCAAAACAGCTTCCAATCGAATGTTCATGTGATTGGAAAAGTCAGGAGAGTGCAAAGGTACTGTTTTCTAGCAGTTGGCAAGCTGCGCACACAATCCCAGTGTTTTACAGCTTCCTTCTTCACCTTTCCGAAGGTGCCGCTCTCTCCGGCTCCCGGAGGCGAAGAAGCGGCTTCTTCGCGTAAAGACGATTGTGCCGCTCACTGTGCACTCCTTAGCGCGGCTTCTGCCGAAAGACGCCCGGGAGCGGCTCTTAGCTCCGGACAGCATCGTACCTTCGTCTTTAGCGTCTCTTCTCGTCTACATCTTAGCAAAAAGCTTTTCCACTATGTCTGGCGAGGAAAAACTGTGCCAGCACAGAAAACATCTCCCATCGTGTTCTAGACGTTGCACGGAGGTGTGCCGAGTGTTTGGCATGAAGAAAAGAAAAGTTGTCCAAAACAGCTTCCAATCGAATGTTCATGTGATTGGAAAAGTCAGGAGAGTGCAAAGGTACTGTTTTCTAGCAGTTGGCAAGCTGCGCACACAATCCCAGTGTTGTACAGCTTCCTTCTTCACCTTTCCGAAGGTGCCGCTCTCTCCGGCTCCCGGAGGCGAAGAAGCGGCTTCTTCGCGCAAAGACGATTGTGCCGCTCACTGTGCACTCCTTAGCGCGGCTTCTGCCGAAAGACGCCCGGGAGCGGCTCTTAGCTCCGGACAGCATCGAACCTTCGTCTTTAGCGTCTCTTCTCGTCTACATCTTAGCAAAAAGCTTTTCTGCTATGTCTGGCAAGGAAAAACTGTGCCAGCACAGAAAACATCTCCCATCGTGTTCTAGACGTTGCACGATCCCTATGCTTAGGCTGAATTCTTTCCTGGGGATAGGGTTAGGCTTCAGTCTAGGGCTTGGAGTATTTTAACCAGGAAGCCCTGAGTTCCAGGCTTACTGCATCTGCCAAAGGCATCCCAAAGGGAGTGCAGAAGTGCCACAACATGGTTGCTTTCACCTCTTTTCCCTTAGGAAGAACCCTAACACCCGGCTGATTTACCTTCCTAGGGTTACTGTTAGGCTTAGACCTAGGACTTTTAAAACCAGGAAGCCCTGGGCTCCAGGCACACTGCAGCTGTTCAAGGCATCCCAAGGGGAGCGCAAAAGTGACACAACTTGGCTGCCTCTGCTGCTATTCTCATGAGACCATCCCGAACCATAGGCTGATTTTCCTTCCTAGGGTTAAGGTTTGAGTTACGCCTAGGGTAAGGGTTCTATTAACCAGAAAGCCCTGAGTTCCAAGAACACAGCAGCTGCGAAGGACTTCCCCAGAAGAGCGCAAAAGTACCACAACATGCCTGCCTCCACAGCTTTTTCCTTGGGGACATGCCTAATTCCTGGCTGATTTGCCTTTCTCGTCTTAGGGTTGGGGTTCGGCCTAGGGCTAGGATTTTTATAATCAGGAAGCCCTGAGTTCCAGGCACACTGGAGCTGTGAAAGGCATCCAAAAGCGAGTGCAGAAGTGCCACAACATGGCTGCTTTTACGGCTTTTTCCTTGGCAAGAAGCCTAACACCAGGCTGATTTCCCTTCCCTTGGTTACTGTAAGGCTTAGGCCTAGGGCTAGGATTTTTAAAACTAGGAAGCCCTTAGATCCAGGCACACTGCAGCTGTTCAAGGCATCCCAAGGGGAGTACAAAAGTGCAACAACATGGCAGCTTTCACAGCTTTTTCCTTGGCACTATCCCTATACCTAGGCTGATTTATCTGCCTAGGGTTAGGGTTAGGGTTCAGCCTAGGGCTTCGAGATTTTAACCCGGAAGCCCTGAGTTCCAGGCTTACTGCATCTGCCAAAGGCATCCCAAAGGGAGTGCAAAAGTGCCACAACATGGCTGCTTTCACAGCTTTTCCCTTAGGAAGAACCCTAA
Organism: Ammospiza maritima maritima; assembly: GCA_036010785.1. Taxonomy (NCBI): domain Eukaryota; kingdom Metazoa; phylum Chordata; class Aves; order Passeriformes; family Passerellidae; genus Ammospiza; species Ammospiza maritima. Next base: position 29,708 of record JAYKTQ010000206.1, read on the forward strand.
TACCCGGCTGATTTACCTTCCTAGGGTTACTGTTAGGCTTAGGCCTAGGACTTTTAAAACCAGGAAGCCCTGGGCTCCAGGCACACTGCAGCTGCGAAAGGCATCCCAAGGGGAGTGCAAAAGTGACACAACTTGGCTGCCACCACTGATATTTCCATGAGACCATCCCGAACCATAGGCTGATTTTCCTTCCTAGGGTTAAGGTTTGACTTACGCCTAGGGTAAGGGTTCTATTAACCAGAAAGCCCTGAGTTCCAAGAACACAGCAGCTGCGAAGGACTACCCAAGAAGAGCGCAAAAGTACCACAACGTGCCTGCCTCCACAGCTTTTTCCTTGGGGACATGCCTAATTCCTGGCTGATTTGCCTTTCTCGTCTTAGGGTTGGGGTTCGGCCTAGGGCTAGGATATTTTTAACTAGGAAGCCCTGAGTTCCAGGCTTACTTCATCTGCCAAAGGCATCCCAAAGGGAGTGCAAAAGTGCCACAACATGGCTGCTTTCACGGCTTTTCCCTTAGGAAGAACCCTAATACCCGGCTGATTTACCTTCCTAGGGTTACTGTTAGGCTTAGGCCTAGGACTTTTAAAACCAGGAAGCCCTGGGCTCCAGGCACACTGCAGCTGTTCAAGGCATCCCAAAGGGAGCGCAAAAGTGACACAACTTGGCTGCCACCACTGATATTTCCATGAGACCATCCCAAATCATAGGCTGATTTTCCTTCCTAGGGTTAAGGTTTGAGTTACGCCTAGGGTAAGGGTTCTATTAACCAGAAAGCCCTGAGTTCCAAGAACACAGCAGCTGCGAAGGACTTCCCAAGAAGAGCGCAAAAGTACCACAACGTGCCTGCCTCCACAGCTTTTTCCTTGGGGACATGCCTAATTCCTGGCTGATTTGCCTTTCTCGTCTTAGGGTTGGGGTTCGGCCTAGGGCTAGGATTTTTTTAACTAGGAAGCCCTGAGTTCCAGGCTTACTTCATCTGCAAAAGGCATCCCAAAGGGAGTGCAAAAGTGCCACAACATGGCTGCTTTCACGGCTTTTCCCTTAGGAAGAACCCTAATACCCGGCTGATTTACCTTCCTAGGGTTACTGTTAGGCTTAGGCCTAGGACTTTTAAAACCAGGAAGCCCTGGGCTCCAGGCATATGCAGCTGTTAAAGGCATCCCAAGAGGGCCGCAGAAGTGACACAACTTGGCTGCCTCTGCTGCTATTCTCATGAGATCATCCCGAACCATAGGCTGATTTTCCTTCCTAGGGTTAAGGTTTGAGTTACGCCTAGGGTAAGAGTCCTATTAACCAGAAAGCCCTGAGTTCCAAGAACACAGCAGCTGCGAAGGACTACCCAAGAAGAGCGCAAAAGTACCACAACGTGCCTGCCTCCACAGCTTTTTCCTTGGGGACATGCCTAATTCCTGGCTGATTTGCCTTTCTCGTCTTAGGGTTGGGGTTCGGCCTAGGGCTAGGATATTTTTAACTAGGAAGCCCTGAGTTCCAGGCTTACTGCATCTGCCAAAGGCATCCCAAAGGGAGTGCAAAAGTGCCACAACATGGCTGCTTTCACGGCTTTTCCCTTAGGAAGAACCCTAATACCCGGCTGATTTACCTTCCTAGGGTTACTGTTAGGCTTAGGCCTAGGACTTTTAAAACCAGGAAGCCCTGGGCTCCCGGCACACTGCAGCTGTTAAAGGAATCCCAAGAGGGCTGCAGAAGTGACACAACTTGGCTGCCACCACTGATATTTCCATGAGACCATCCCGAACCATAGGCTGATTTTCCTTCCTAGGGTGAAGGTTTGAGTTACGCCTAGGGTAAGGGTTCTATTAACCAGAAAGCCCTGAGTTCCCAGAACACAGCAGCTGTGAAGGACTACCCAAGAAGAGCGCAAAAGTACCACAACATGCCTGCGTCGATAGCTTTTTCCTTGGGGACATGCCTAATTCCTGGTTGATTTGCCTTTCTCGTCTTAGGCTTGGGGTTCGGCCTAGGGCTAGGATTTTTCAAATCAGGAAGCCCTGAGTTCCAGGCACACTGGAGCTGTGAAAGGCATCCAAAAGGGAGTGCAAAAGTGCCACAACATGGTTGCTTTCACGGCTTTTTCCTTGGCAAGAAGCTTAACACCAGGCTGATTTCCCTTCCCAGGGTTACTGTTAGGCTTAGGCCTAGGGCTAGGATTTTTAAAACTAGGAAGCCCTGGGCTCCAGGCACACTGCAGCTGTTCAAGGCATCCCAAGGGGAGTACAAAAGTGCAACAACATGGCAGCTTTCACAGCTTTTTCCTTGGCACCATCCCTATACCTAGGCTGTTTTATCTGCCTAGGGTTAGGGTTAGGGTTCAGCCTAGGGCTTGGAGTTTTTTACCCAGGAAGCCCTGAGTTCCAGGCTTACTGCATCTGCCAAAGGCATCCCAAAGGGAGCGCAGAAGTGCCACAACATGGCTGCTTTCACGGCTTTTCCCTTAGGAAGAACCCTAATACGCGGCTGATTTACCTTCCTAGGTTTACTGTTAGGCTTAGGCCTAGGACTTTTAAAACCAGGAAGCCCTGGGCTCCAGGCACACTGCAGCTGCGAAAGACATCCCAAGGGGAGCGCAAAAGTGACACAACTTGGCTGCCTCTGCTGCTATTCTCATGAGACCATCCCGAACCATAGGCTGATTTTCCTTCCTAGGGTTAAGGTTTGAGTTACGCCTAGGGTAAGGGTTCTATTAACCAGAAAGCCCTGAGTTCCAAGAACACAGCAGCTGCGAAGGACTAGCCAAGAAGAGCGCAAAAGTACCACAACATGCCTGCCTCCACAGCTTTTTCCTTGGGGACATGCCTAATTCCTGGCTGATTTGCCTTTCTCGTCTTAGGGTTGGGGTTCGGCCTAGGGCTAGGAATTTTTAACTAGGAAGCCCTGAGTTCCAAGCTTACTTCATCTGCAAAAAGCATCCCAAAGCGAGTGCAGAAGTGCCACAACATGGCTGCTTTCACGGCTTTTCCCTTAGGAAGAACCCTAATACGCGGCTGATTTACCTTCCTAGGGTTACTGTTAGGCTTAGGCCTAGGACTTTTAAAACCAGGAAGCCCTGGGCTCCAGGCACATGCAGCTGCGAAAGGCATCCCAAGAGGGCCGCAGAAGTGACACAACTTGGCTGCCTCTGCTGCTATTCTCATGAGACCATCCCGAACCATAGGCTGATTTTCCTTCCTAGGGTTAAGGTTTGAGTTACGCCTAGGGTAAGGGTTCTATTAACCAGAAAGCCCTGAGTTCCAAGAACACAGCAGCTGCGAAGGACTACCCAAGAAGAGCGCAAAAGTACCACAACGTGCCTGCCTCCACAGCTTTTTCCTTGGGGACATGCCTAATTCCTGGCTGATTTGCCTTTCTCGTCTTAGGGTTGGGGTTCGGCCTAGGGCTAGGATATTTTTAACTAGGAAGCCCTGAGTTCCAGGCTTACTTCATCTGCCAAAGGCATCCCAAAGGGAGTGCAAAAGTGCCACAACATGGCTGCTTTCACGGCTTTTCCCTTAGGAAGAACCCTAACACCCGGCTGATTTACCTTCCTAGGGTTACTGTTAGGCTTAGACCTAGGACTTTTAAAACCAGGAAGCCCTGGGCTCCAGGCACACTGCAGCTGTTCAAGGCATCCCAAGGGGAGCGCAAAAGTGACACAACTTGGCTGCCTCTGCTGCTATTCTCATGAGACCATCCCGAACCATAGGCTGATTTTCCTTCCTAGGGTTAAGGTTTGAGTTACGCCTAGGGTAAGGGTTCTATTAACCAGAAAGCCCTGAGTTCCAAGAACACAGCAGCTGCGAAGGACTTCCCCAGAAGAGCGCAAAAGTACCACAACATGCCTGCCTCCACAGCTTTTTCCTTGGGGACATGCCTAATTCCTGGCTGATTTGCCTTTCTCGTCTTAGGGTTGGGGTTCGGCCTAGGGCTAGGATTTTTATAATCAGGAAGCCCTGAGTTCCAGGCACACTGGAGCTGTGAAAGGCATCCAAAAGCGAGTGCAGAAGTGCCACAACATGGCTGCTTTTACGGCTTTTTCCTTGGCAAGAAGCCTAACACCAGGCTGATTTCCCTTCCCTTGGTTACTGTAAGGCTTAGGCCTAGGGCTAGGATTTTTAAAACTAGGAAGCCCTTAGATCCAGGCACACTGCAGCTGTTCAAGGCATCCCAAGGGGAGTACAAAAGTGCAACAACATGGCAGCTTTCACAGCTTTTTCCTTGGCACTATCCCTATACCTAGGCTGATTTATCTGCCTAGGGTTAGGGTTAGGGTTCAGCCTAGGGCTTCGAGATTTTAACCCGGAAGCCCTGAGTTCCAGGCTTACTGCATCTGCCAAAGGCATCCCAAAGGGAGTGCAAAAGTGCCACAACATGGCTGCTTTCACAGCTTTTCCCTTAGGAAGAACCCTAATACCCGGCTGATTTACCTTCCTAGGGTTACTGTTAGGCTTAGGCCTAGGACTTTTAAAACCAGGAAGCCCTGGGCTCCAGGCACACTGCAGCTGCGAAAGGCATCCCAAGGGGAGTGCAAAAGTGACACAACTTGGCTGCCACCACTGATATTTCCATGAGACCATCCCGAACCATAGGCTGATTTTCCTTCCTAGGGTTAAGGTTTGACTTACGCCTAGGGTAAGGGTTCTATTAACCAGAAAGCCCTGAGTTCCAAGAACACAGCAGCTGCGAAGGACTACCCAAGAAGAGCGCAAAAGTACCACAACGTGCCTGCCTCCACAGCTTTTTCCTTGGGGACATGCCTAATTCCTGGCTGATTTGCCTTTCTCGTCTTAGGGTTGGGGTTCGGCCTAGGGCTAGGATATTTTTAACTAGGAAGCCCTGAGTTCCAGGCTTACTTCATCTGCCAAAGGCATCCCAAAGGGAGTGCAAAAGTGCCACAACATGGCTGCTTTCACGGCTTTTCCCTTAGGAAGAACCCTAATACCCGGCTGATTTACCTTCCTAGGGTTACTGTTAGGCTTAGGCCTAGGACTTTTAAAACCAGGAAGCCCTGGGCTCCAGGCACACTGCAGCTGTTCAAGGCATCCCAAAGGGAGCGCAAAAGTGACACAACTTGGCTGCCACCACTGATATTTCCATGAGACCATCCCAAATCATAGGCTGATTTTCCTTCCTAGGGTTAAGGTTTGAGTTACGCCTAGGGTAAGGGTTCTATTAACCAGAAAGCCCTGAGTTCCAAGAACACAGCAGCTGCGAAGGACTTCCCAAGAAGAGCGCAAAAGTACCACAACGTGCCTGCCTCCACAGCTTTTTCCTTGGGGACATGCCTAATTCCTGGCTGATTTGCCTTTCTCGTCTTAGGGTTGGGGTTCGGCCTAGGGCTAGGATTTTTTTAACTAGGAAGCCCTGAGTTCCAGGCTTACTTCATCTGCAAAAGGCATCCCAAAGGGAGTGCAAAAGTGCCACAACATGGCTGCTTTCACGGCTTTTCCCTTAGGAAGAACCCTAATACCCGGCTGATTTACCTTCCTAGGGTTACTGTTAGGCTTAGGCCTAGGACTTTTAAAACCAGGAAGCCCTGGGCTCCCGGCACACTGCAGCTGTTAAAGGAATCCCAAGAGGGCTGCAGAAGTGACACAACTTGGCTGCCACCACTGATATTTCCATGAGACCATCCCGAACCATAGGCTGATTTTCCTTCCTAGGGTTAAGGTTTGAGTTACGCCTAGGGTAAGGGTTCTATTAACCAGAAAGCCCTGAGTTCCCAGAACACAGCAGCTGTGAAGGACTACCCAAGAAGAGCGCAAAAGTACCACAACATGCCTGCGTCGATAGCTTTTTCCTTGGGGACATGCCTAATTCCTGGTTGATTTGCCTTTCTCGTCTTAGGCTTGGGGTTCGGCCTAGGGCTAGGATTTTTCAAATCAGGAAGCCCTGAGTTCCAGGCACACTGGAGCTGTGAAAGGCATCCAAAAGGGAGTGCAAAAGTGCCACAACATGGTTGCTTTCACGGCTTTTTCCTTGGCAAGAAGCTTAACACCAGGCTGATTTCCCTTCCCAGGGTTACTGTTAGGCTTAGGCCTAGGGCTAGGATTTTTAAAACTAGGAAGCCCTGGGCTCCAGGCACACTGCAGCTGTTCAAGGCATCCCAAGGGGAGTACAAAAGTGCAACAACATGGCAGCTTTCACAGCTTTTTCCTTGGCACCATCCCTATACCTAGGCTGTTTTATCTGCCTAGGGTTAGGGTTAGGGTTCAGCCTAGGGCTTGGAGTTTTTTACCCAGGAAGCCCTGAGTTCCAGGCTTACTGCATCTGCCAAAGGCATCCCAAAGGGAGCGCAGAAGTGCCACAACATGGCTGCTTTCACGGCTTTTCCCTTAGGAAGAACCCTAATACGCGGCTGATTTACCTTCCTAGGGTTACTGTTAGGCTTAGGCCTAGGACTTTTAAAACCAGGAAGCCCTGGGCTCCAGGCACACTGCAGCTGCGAAAGACATCCCAAGGGGAGCGCAAAAGTGACACAACTTGGCTGCCTCTGCTGCTATTCTCATGAGACCATCCCGAACCATAGGCTGATTTTCCTTCCTAGGGTTAAGGTTTGAGTTACGCCTGGGGTAAGGGTTCTATTAACCAGAAAGCCCTGAGTTCCAAGAACACAGCAGCTGCGAAGGACTACCCAAGAAGAGCGCAAAAGTACCACAACATGCCTGCCTCCACAGCTTTTTCCTTGGGGACATGCCTAATTCCTGGCTGATTTGCCTTTCTCGTCTTAGGGTTGGGGTTCGGCCTAGGGCTAGGAATTTTTAACTAGGAAGCCCTGAGTTCCAAGCTTACTTCATCTGCAAAAAGCATCCCAAAGGGAGTGCAGAAGTGCCACAACATGGCTGCTTTCACGGCTTTTCCCTTAGGAAGAACCCTAATACGCGGCTGATTTACCTTCCTAGGGTTACTGTTAGGCTTAGGCCTAGGACTTTTAAAACCAGGAAGCCCTGGGCTCCAGGCACATGCAGCTGCGAAAGGCATCCCAAGAGGGCCGCAGAAGTGACACAACTTGGCTGCCTCTGCTGCTATTCTCATGAGACCATCCCGAACCATAGGCTGATTTTCCTTCCTAGGGTTAAGGTTTGACTTACGCCTAGGGTAAGGGTTCTATTAACCAGAAAGCCCTGAGTTCCAAGAACACAGCAGCTGCGAAGGACTACCCAAGAAGAGCGCAAAAGTACCACAACGTGCCTGCCTCCACAGCTTTTTCCTTGGGGACATGCCTAATTCCTGGCTGATTTGCCTTTCTCGTCTTAGGGTTGGGGTTCGGCCTAGGGCTAGGATATTTTTAACTAGGAAGCCCTGAGTTCCAGGCTTACTTCATCTGCCAAAGGCATCCCAAAGGGAGTGCAAAAGTGCCACAACATGGCTGCTTTCACGGCTTTTCCCTTAGGAAGAACCCTAACACCCGGCTGATTTACCTTCCTAGGGTTACTGTTAGGCTTAGACCTAGGACTTTTAAAACCAGGAAGCCCTGGGCTCCAGGCACACTGCAGCTGTTCAAGGCATCCCAAGGGGAGCGCAAAAGTTACACAACTTGGCTGCCTCTGCTGCTATTCTCATGAGACCATCCCGAACCATAGGCTGATTTTCCTTCCTAGGGTTAAGGTTTGAGTTACGCCTAGGGTAAGGGTTCTATTAACCAGAAAGCCCTGAGTTCCAAGAACACAGCAGCTGCGAAGGACTTCCCCAGAAGAGCGCAAAAGTACCACAACATGCCTGCCTCCACAGCTTTTTCCTTGGGGACATGCCTAATTCCTGGCTGATTTGCCTTTCTCGTCTTAGGGTTGGGGTTCGGCCTAGGGCTAGGATTTTTATAATCAGGAAGCCCTGAGTTCCAGGCACAATGGAGCTGTGAAAGGCATCCAAAAGCGAGTGCAGAAGTGCCACAACATGGCTGCTTTTACGGCTTTTTCCTTGGCAAGAAGCCTAACACCAGGCTGATTTCCCTTCCCTTGGTTACTGTAAGGCTTAGGCCTAGGGCTAGGATTTTTAAAACTAGGAAGCCCTTAGATCCAGGCACACTGCAGCTGTTCAAGGCATCCCAAGGGGAGTACAAAAGTGCAACAACATGGCAGCTTTCACAGCTTTTTCCTTGGCACTATCCCTATACCTAGGCTGATTTATCTGCCTAGGGTTAGGGTTAGGGTTCAGCCTAGGGCTTCGAGATTTTAACCCGGAAGCCCTGAGTTCCAGGCTTACTGCATCTGCCAAAGGCATCCCAAAGGGAGTGCAAAAGTGCCACAACATGGCTGCTTTCACAGCTTTTCCCTTAGGAAGAACCCTAATACTCGGCTGATTTACCTTCCTAGGGTTACTGTTAGGCTTAGGCCTAGGACTTTTAAAACCAGGAAGCCCTGGGCTCCAGGCATATGCAGCTGCGAAAGGCATCCCAAGAGGGCCGCAGAAGTGACACAACTTGGCTGCCACCACTGATATTTCCATGAGACCATCCCGAACCATAGGCTGATTTTCCTTCCTAGGGTTAAGGTTTGACTTACGCCTAGGGTAAGGGTTCTATTAACCAGAAAGCCCTGAGTTCCAAGAACACAGCAGCTGCGAAGGACTAGCCAAGAAGAGCGCAAAAGTACCACAACGTGCCTGCCTCCACAGCTTTTTCCTTGGGGACATGCCTAATTCCTGGCTGATTTGCCTTTCTCGTCTTAGGGTTGGGGTTCGGCCTAGGGCTAGGATTTTTCAAATCAGGAAGCCCTGAGTTCCAGGCACACTGGAGCTGTGAAAGGCATCCAAAAGGGAGTGCAAAAGTGCCACAACATGGTTGCTTTCACGGCTTTTTCCTTGGCAAGAAGCTTAACACCAGGCTGATTTCCCTTCCCAGGGTTACTGTTAGGCTTAGGCCTAGGGCTAGGATTTTTAAAACTAGGAAGCCCTGGGCTCCAGGCACACTGCATCTGTTCAAGGCATCCCAAGGGGAGTACAAAAGTGCAACAACATGGCAGCTTTCACAGCTTTTTCCTTGGCACCATCCCTATACCTAGGCTGTTTTATCTGCCTAGGGTTAGGGTTAGGGTTCAGCCTAGGGCTTGGAGTTTTTTACCCAGGAAGCCCTGAGTTCCAGGCTTACTGCATCTGCCAAAGGCATCCCAAAGGGAGCGCAGAAGTGCCACAACATGGCTGCTTTCACGGCTTTTCCCTTAGGAAGAACCCTAATACGCGGCTGATTTACCTTCCTAGGGTTACTGTTAGGCTTAGGCCTAGGACTTTTAAAACCAGGAAGCCCTGGGCTCCAGGCACACTGCAGCTGCGAAAGACATCCCAAGGGGAGCGCAAAAGTGACACAACTTGGCTGCCTCTGCTGCTATTCTCATGAGACCATCCCGAACCATAGGCTGATTTTCCTTCCTAGGGTTAAGGTTTGAGTTACGCCTGGGGTAAGGGTTCTATTAACCAGAAAGCCCTGAGTTCCAAGAACACAGCAGCTGCGAAGGACTACCCAAGAAGAGCGCAAAAGTACCACAACATGCCTGCCTCCACAGCTTTTTCCTTGGGGACATGCCTAATTCCTGGCTGATTTGCCTTTCTCGTCTTAGGGTTGGGGTTCGGCCTAGGGCTAGGAATTTTTAACTAGGAAGCCCTGAGTTCCAAGCTTACTTCATCTGCAAAAAGCATCCCAAAGGGAGTGCAAAAGTGCCACAACATGGCTGCTTTCACGGCTTTTCCCTTAGGAAGAACCCTAATACGCGGCTGATTTACCTTCCTAGGGTTACTGTTAGGCTTAGGCCTAGGACTTTTAAAACCAGGAAGCCCTGGGCTCCAGGCACATGCAGCTGCGAAAGGCATCCCAAGAGGGCCGCAGAAGTGACACAACTTGGCTGCCTCTGCTGCTATTCTCATGAGACCATCCCGAACCATAGGCTGATTTTCCTTCCTAGGGTTAAGGTTTGACTTACGCCTAGGGTAAGGGTTCTATTAACCAGAAAGCCCTGAGTTCCAAGAACACAGCAGCTGCGAAGGACTACCCAAGAAGAGCGCAAAAGTACCACAACGTGCCTGCCTCCACAGCTTTTTCCTTGGGGACATGCCTAATTCCTGGCTGATTTGCCTTTCTCGTCTTAGGGTTGGGGTTCGGCCTAGGGCTAGGATATTTTTAACTAGGAAGCCCTGAGTTCCAGGCTTACTTCATCTGCCAAAGGCATCCCAAAGGGAGTGCAAAAGTGCCACAACATGGCTGCTTTCACGGCTTTTCCCTTAGGAAGAACCCTAACACCCGGCTGATTTACCTTCCTAGGGTTACTGTTAGGCTTAGACCTAGGACTTTTAAAACCAGGAAGCCCTGGGCTCCAGGCACACTGCAGCTGTTCAAGGCATCCCAAGGGGAGCGCAAAAGTGACACAACTTGGCTGCCTCTGCTGCTATTCTCATGAGACCATCCCGAACCATAGGCTGATTTTCCTTCCTAGGGTTAAGGTTTGAGTTACGCCTAGGGTAAGGGTTCTATTAACCAGAAAGCCCTGAGTTCCAAGAACACAGCAGCTGCGAAGGACTTCCCCAGAAGAGCGCAAAAGTACCACAACATGCCTGCCTCCACAGCTTTTTCCTTGGGGACATGCCTAATTCCTGGCTGATTTGCCTTTCTCGTCTTAGGGTTGGGGTTCGGCCTAGGGCTAGGATTTTTATAATCAGGAAGCCCTGACTTCCAGGCACACTGGAGCTGTGAAAGGCATCCAAAAGCGAGTGCAGAAGTGCCACAACATGGCTGCTTTTACGGCTTTTTCCTTGGCAAGAAGCCTAACACCAGGCTGATTTCCCTTCCCTTGGTTACTGTAAGGCTTAGGCCTAGGGCTAGGATTTTTAAAACTAGGAAGCCCTTAGATCCAGGCACACTGCAGCTGTTCAAGGCATCCCAAGGGGAGTACAAAAGTGCAACAACATGGCAGCTTTCACAGCTTTTTCCTTGGCACCATCCCTATACCTAGGCTGTTTTATCTGCCTAGGGTTAGGGTTAGGGTTAGGGTTCAGCCTAGGGCTTCGAGATTTTAACCCGGAAGCCCTGAGTTCCAGGCTTACTGCATCTGCCAAAGGCATCCCAAAGGGAGTGCAAAAGTGCCACAACATGGCTGCTTTCACGGCTTTTCCCTTAGGAAGAACCCTAATACTCGGCTGATTTACCTTCCTAGGGTTACTGTTAGGCTTAGGCCTAGGACTTTTAAAACCAGGAAGCCCAGGGCTCCAGGCACACTGCAGCTGCGAAAGGCATCCCAAGGGGAGCGCAAAAGTGACACAACTTGGCTGCCACCACTGATATTTCCATGAGACCATCCCAAATCATAGGCTGATTTTCCTTCCTAGGGTTAAGGTTTGAGTTACGCCTAGGGTAAGGGTTCTATTAACCAGAAAGCCCTGAGTTCCAAGAACACAGCAGCTGCGAAGGACTACCCAAGAAGAGCGCAAAAGTACCACAACGTGCCTGCCTCCACAGCTTTTTCCTTGGGGACATGCCTAATTCCTGGCTGATTTGCCTTTCTCGTCTTAGGGTTGGGGTTCGGCCTAGGGCTAGGATTTTTTTAACTAGGAAGCCCTGAGTTCCAGGCTTACTTCATCTGCAAAAGGCATCCCAAAGGGAGTGCAGAAGTGCCACAACATGGCTGCTTTCACGGCTTTTCCCTTAGGAAGAACCCTAATACCCGGCTGATTTACCTTCCTAGGGTTACTGTTAGGCTTAGGCCTAGGACTTTTAAAACCAGGAAGCCCTGGGCTCCAGGCATATGACGCTGTTAAAGGCATCCCAAGAGGGCCGCAGAAGTGACACAACTTGGCTGCCTCTGCTGCTATTCTCATGAGACCATCCCGAACCATAGGCTGATTTTCCTTCCTAGGGTTAAGGTTTGACTTACGCCTAGGGTAAGGGTTCTATTAACCAGAAAGCCCTGAGTTCCAAGAACACAGCAGCTGCGAAGGACTACCCAAGAAGAGCGCAAAAGTACCACAACGTGCCTGCCTCCACAGCTTTTTCCTTGGGGACATGCCTAATTCCTGGCTGATTTGCCTTTCTCGTCTTAGGGTTGGGGTTCGGCCTAGGGCTAGGATATTTTTAACTAGGAAGCCCTGAGTTCCAGGCTTACTTCATCTGCCAAAGGCATCCCAAAGGGAGTGCAAAAGTGCCACAACATGGCTGCTTTCACGGCTTTTCCCTTAGGAAGAACCCTAACACCCGGCTGATTTACCTTCCTAGGGTTACTGTTAGGCTTAGACCTAGGACTTTTAAAACCAGGAAGCCCTGGGCTCCAGGCACACTGCAGCTGTTCAAGGCATCCCAAGGGGAGCGCAAAAGTGACACAACTTGGCTGCCTCTGCTGCTATTCTCATGAGACCATCCCGAACCATAGGCTGATTTTCCTTCCTAGGGTTAAGGTTTGAGTTACGCCTAGGGTAAGGGTTCTATTAACCAGAAAGCCCTGAGTTCCAAGAACACAGCAGCTGCGAAGGACTTCCCCAGAAGAGCGCAAAAGTACCACAACATGCCTGCCTCCACAGCTTTTTCCTTGGGGACATGCCTAATTCCTGGCTGATTTGCCTTTCTCGTCTTAGGGTTGGGGTTCGGCCTAGGGCTAGGATTTTTATAATCAGGAAGCCCTGACTTCCAGGCACACTGGAGCTGTGAAAGGCATCCAAAAGCGAGTGCAGAAGTGCCACAACATGGCTGCTTTTACGGCTTTTTCCTTGGCAAGAAGCCTAACACCAGGCTGATTTCCCTTCCCTTGGTTACTGTAAGGCTTAGGCCTAGGGCTAGGATTTTTAAAACTAGGAAGCCCTTAGATCCAGGCACACTGCAGCTGTTCAAGGCATCCCAAGGGGAGTACAAAAGTGCAACAACATGGCAGCTTTCACAGCTTTTTCCTTGGCACCATCCCTATACCTAGGCTGTTTTATCTGCCTAGGGTTAGGGTTAGGGTTAGGGTTCAGCCTAGGGCTTCGAGATTTTAACCCGGAAGCCCTGAGTTCCAGGCTTACTGCATCTGCCAAAGGCATCCCAAAGGGAGTGCAAAAGTGCCACAACATGGCTGCTTTCACGGCTTTTCCCTTAGGAAGAACCCTAATACTCGGCTGATTTACCTTCCTAGGGTTACTGTTAGGCTTAGGCCTAGGACTTTTAAAACCAGGAAGCCCAGGGCTCCAGGCACACTGCAGCTGCGAAAGGCATCCCAAGGGGAGCGCAAAAGTGACACAACTTGGCTGCCACCACTGATATTTCCATGAGACCATCCCAAATCATAGGCTGATTTTCCTTCCTAGGGTTAAGGTTTGAGTTACGCCTAGGGTAAGGGTTCTATTAACCAGAAAGCCCTGAGTTCCAAGAACACAGCAGCTGCGAAGGACTACCCAAGAAGAGCGCAAAAGTACCACAACGTGCCTGCCTCCACAGCTTTTTCCTTGGGGACATGCCTAATTCCTGGCTGATTTGCCTTTCTCGTCTTAGGGTTGGGGTTCGGCCTAGGGCTAGGATTTTTTTAACTAGGAAGCCCTGAGTTCCAGGCTTACTTCATCTGCAAAAGGCATCCCAAAGGGAGTGCAGAAGTGCCACAACATGGCTGCTTTCACGGCTTTTCCCTTAGGAAGAACCCTAATACCCGGCTGATTTACCTTCCTAGGGTTACTGTTAGGCTTAGGCCTAGGACTTTTAAAACCAGGAAGCCCTGGGCTCCAGGCATATGACGCTGTTAAAGGCATCCCAAGAGGGCCGCAGAAGTGACACAACTTGGCTGCCTCTGCTGCTATTCTCATGAGATCATCCCGAATCCTAGTCTGATTTTCCTTCCTAGGGTTAAGGTTTGAGTTACGCCTAGGGTAAGAGTCCTATTAACCAGAAAGCCCTGAGTTCCAAGAACACAGCAGCTGCGAAGGACTACCCAAGAAGAGCGCAAAAGTACCACAACGTGCCTGCCTCCACAGCTTTTTCCTTGGGGACATGCCTAATTCCTGGCTGATTTGCCTTTCTCGTCTTAGGGTTGGGGTTCGGCCTAGGGCTAGGATATTTTTAACTAGGAAGCCCTGAGTTCCAGGCTTACTGCATCTGCCAAAGGCATCCCAAACGGAGTGCAAAAGTGCCACAACATGGCTGCTTTCACGGCTTTTCCCTTAGGAAGAACCCTAATAACCGGCTGATTTACCTTCCTAGGGTTACTGTTAGGCTTAGGCCTAGGACTTTTAAAACCAGGAAGCCCTGGGCTCCCGGCACACTGCAGCTGTTAAAGGAATCCCAAGAGGGCTGCAGAAGTGACACAACTTGGCTGCCACCACTGATATTTCCATGAGACCATCCCGAACCATAGGCTGATTTTCCTTCCTAGGGTTAAGGTTTGAGTTACGCCTAGGGTAAGGGTTCTATTAACCAGAAAGCCCTGAGTTCCCAGAACACAGCAGCTGTGAAGGACTACCCAAGAAGAGCGCAAAAGTACCACAACATGCCTGCGTCGATAGCTTTTTCCTTGGGGACATGCCTAATTCCTGGTTGATTTGCCTTTCTCGTCTTAGGCTTGGGGTTCGGCCTAGGGCTAGGATTTTTCAAATCAGGAAGCCCTGAGTTCCAGGCACACTGGAGCTGTGAAAGGCATCCAAAAGGGAGTGCAAAAGTGCCACAACATGGTTGCTTTCACGGCTTTTTCCTTGGCAAGAAGCTTAACACCAGGCTGATTTCCCTTCCCAGGGTTACTGTTAGGCTTAGGCCTAGGGCTAGGATTTTTAAAACTAGGAAGCCCTGGGCTCCAGGCACACTGCAGCTGTTCAAGGCATCCCAAGGGGAGTACAAAAGTGCAACAACATGGCAGCTTTCACAGCTTTTTCCTTGGCACCATCCCTATACCTTGGCTGTTTTATCTGCCTAGGGTTAGGGTTAGGGTTCAGCCTAGGGCTTCGAGATTTTAACCCGGAAGCCCTGAGTTCCAGGCTTACTGCATCTGCCAAAGGCATCCCAAAGGGAGTGCAAAAGTGCCACAACATGGCTGCTTTAACAGCTTTTCCCTTAGGAAGAACCCTAATACTCGGCTGATTTACCTTCCTAGGGTTACTGTTAGGCTTAGGCCTAGGACTTTTAAAACCAGGAAGCCCTGGGCTCCAGGCACACTGCAGCTGCGAAAGGCATCCCAAGGGGAGTGCAAAAGTGACACAACTTGGCTGCCACCACTGATATTTCCATGAGACCATCCCGAACCATAGGCTGATTTTCCTTCCTAGGGTTAAGGTTTGACTTACGCCTAGGGTAAGGGTTCTATTAACCAGAAAGCCCTGAGTTCCAAGAACACAGCAGCTGCGAAGGACTAGCCAAGAAGAGCGCAAAAGTACCACAACGTGCCTGCCTCCACAGCTTTTTCCTTGGGGACATGCCTAATTCCTGGCTGATTTGCCTTTCTCGTCTTAGGGTTGGGGTTCGGCCTAGGGCTAGGATATTTTTAACTAGGAAGCCCTGAGTTCCAGGCTTACTTCATCTGCCAAAGGCATCCCAAAGGGAGTGCAAAAGTGCCACAACATGGCTGCTTTCACGGCTTTTCCCTTAGGAAGAACCCTAATACCCGGCTGATTTACCTTCCTAGGGTTACTGTTAGGCTTAGGCCTAGGACTTTTAAAACCAGGAAGCCCTGGGCTCCAGGCACACTGCAGCTGTTCAAGGCATCCCAAAGGGAGCGCAAAAGTGACACAACTTGGCTGCCACCACTGATATTTCCATGAGACCATCCCAAATCATAGGCTGATTTTCCTTCCTAGGGTTAAGGTTTGAGTTACGCCTAGGGTAAGGGTTCTATTAACCAGAAAGCCCTGAGTTCCAAGAACACAGCAGCTGCGAAGGACTTCCCAAGAAGAGCGCAAAAGTACCACAACGTGCCTGCCTCCACAGCTTTTTCCTTGGGGACATGCCTAATTCCTGGCTGATTTGCCTTTCTCGTCTTAGGGTTGGGGTTCGGCCTAGGGCTAGGATTTTTTTAACTAGGAAGCCCTGAGTTCCTGGCTTACTTCATCTGCAAAAGGCATCCCAAAGGGAGTGCAAAAGTGCCACAACATGGCTGCTTTCACGGCTTTTCCCTTAGGAAGAACCCTAATACCCGGCTGATTTACCTTCCTAGGGTTACTGTTAGGCTTAGGCCTAGGACTTTTAAAACCAGGAAGCCCTGGGCTCCAGGCATATGCAGCTGTTAAAGGCATCCCAAGAGGGCCGCAGAAGTGACACAACTTGGCTGCCTCTGCTGCTATTCTCATGAGATCATCCCGAACCATAGTCTGATTTTCCTTCCTAGGGTTAAGGTTTGAGTTACGCCTAGGGTAAGAGTCCGATTAACCAGAAAGCCCTGAGTTCCAAGAACACAGCAGCTGCGAAGGACTACCCAAGAAGAGCGCAAAAGTACCACAACGTGCCTGCCTCCACAGCTTTTTCCTTGGGGACATGCCTAAATCCTGGCTGATTTGCCTTTCTCGTCTTAGGGTTGGGGTTCGGCCTAGGGCTAGGATATTTTTAACTAGGAAGCCCTGAGTTCCAGGCTTACTGCATCTGCCAAAGGCATCCCAAAGGGAGTGCAAAAGTGCCACAACATGGCTGCTTTCACGGCTTTTCCCTTAGGAAGAACCCTAATACCCGGCTGATTTACCTTCCTAGGGTTACTGTTAGGCTTAGGCCTAGGACTTTTAAAACCAGGAAGCCCTGGGCTCCCGGCACACTGCAGCTGTTAAAGGAATCCCAAGAGGGCTGCAGAAGTGACACAAGTTGGCTGCCACCACTGATATTTCCATGAGACCATCCCGAACCATAGGCTGATTTTCCTTCCTAGGGTTAAGGTTTGAGTTACGCCTAGGGTAAGGGTTCTATTAACCAGAAAGCCCTGAGTTCCCAGAACACAGCAGCTGTGAAGGACTACCCAAGAAGAGCGCAAAAGTACCACAACATGCCTGCGTCGATAGCTTTTTCCTTGGGGACATGCCTAATTCCTGGTTGATTTGCCTTTCTCGTCTTAGGCTTGGGGTTCGGCCTAGGGCTAGGATTTTTCAAATCAGGAAGCCCTGAGTTCCAGGCACACTGGAGCTGTGAAAGGCATCCAAAAGGGAGTGCAAAAGTGCCACAACATGGTTGCTTTCACGGCTTTTTCCTTGGCAAGAAGCTTAACACCAGGCTGATTTCCCTTCCCAGGGTTACTGTTAGGCTTAGGCCTAGGGCTAGGATTTTTAAAACTAGGAAGCCCTGGGCTCCAGGCACACTGCAGCTGTTCAAGGCATCCCAAGGGGAGTACAAAAGTGCAACAACATGGCAGCTTTCACAGCTTTTTCCTTGGCACCATCCCTATACCTTGGCTGTTTTATCTGCCTAGGGTTAGGGTTAGGGTTCAGCCTAGGGCTTGGAGTTTTTTACCCAGGAAGCCCTGAGTTCCAGGCTTACTGCATCTGCCAAAGGCATCCCAAAGGGAGCGCAGAAGTGCCACAACATGGCTGCTTTCACGGCTTTTCCCTTAGGAAGAACCCTAATACGCGGCTGATTTACCTTCCTAGGTTTACTGTTAGGCTTAGGCCTAGGACTTTTAAAACCAGGAAGCCCTGGGCTCCAGGCACACTGCAGCTGCGAAAGACATCCCAAGGGGAGCGCAAAAGTGACACAACTTGGCTGCCTCTGCTGCTATTCTCATGAGACCATCCCGAACCATAGGCTGATTTTCCTTCCTAGGGTTAAGGTTTGAGTTACGCCTAGGGTAAGGGTTCTATTAACCAGAAAGCCCTGAGTTCCAAGAACACAGCAGCTGCGAAGGACTAGCCAAGAAGAGCGCAAAAGTACCACAACATGCCTGCCTCCACAGCTTTTTCCTTGGGGACATGCCTAATTCCTGGCTGATTTGCCTTTCTCGTCTTAGGGTTGGGGTTCGGCCTAGGGCTAGGAATTTTTAACTAGGAAGCCCTGAGTTCCAAGCTTACTTCATCTGCAAAAAGCATCCCAAAGGGAGTGCAGAAGTGCCACAACATGGCTGCTTTCACGGCTTTTCCCTTAGGAAGAACCCTAATACGCGGCTGATTTACCTTCCTAGGGTTACTGTTAGGCTTAGGCCTAGGACTTTTAAAACCAGGAAGCCCTGGGCTCCAGGCACATGCAGCTGCGAAAGGCATCCCAAGGGGAGCGCAAAAGTTACACAACTTGGCTGCCTCTGCTGCTATTCTCATGAGACCATCCCGAACCATAGGCTGATTTTCCTTCCTAGGGTTAAGGTTTGAGTTACGCCTAGGGTAAGGGTTCTATTAACCAGAAAGCCCTGAGTTCCAAGAACACAGCAGCTGCGAAGGACTACCCAAGAAGAGCGCAAAAGTACCACAACGTGCCTGCCTCCACAGCTTTTTCCTTGGGGACATGCCTAATTCCTGGCTGATTTGCCTTTCTCGTCTTAGGGTTGGGGTTCGGCCTAGGGCTAGGATATTTTTAACTAGGAAGCCCTGAGTTCCAGGCTTACTTCATCTGCCAAAGGCATCCCAAAGGGAGTGCAAAAGTGCCACAACATGGCTGCTTTCACGGCTTTTCCCTTAGGAAGAACCCTAACACCCGGCTGATTTACCTTCCTAGGGTTACTGTTAGGCTTAGACCTAGGACTTTTAAAACCAGGAAGCCCTGGGCTCCAGGCACACTGCAGCTGTTCAAGGCATCCCAAGGGGAGCGCAAAAGTGACACAACTTGGCTGCCTCTGCTGCTATTCTCATGAGACCATCCCGAACCATAGGCTGATTTTCCTTCCTAGGGTTAAGGTTTGACTTACGCCTAGGGTAAGGGTTCTATTAACCAGAAAGCCCTGAGTTCCAAGAACACAGCAGCTGCGAAGGACTTCCCCAGAAGAGCGCAAAAGTACCACAACATGCCTGCCTCCACAGCTTTTTCCTTGGGGACATGCCTAATTCCTGGCTGATTTGCCTTTCTCGTCTTAGGGTTGGGGTTCGGCCTAGGGCTAGGATTTTTATAATCAGGAAGCCCTGAGTTCCAGGCACACTGGAGCTGTGAAAGGCATCCAAAAGCGAGTGCAGAAGTGCCACAACATGGCTGCTTTTACGGCTTTTTCCTTGGCAAGAAGCCTAACACCAGGCTGATTTCCCTTCCCTTGGTTACTGTAAGGCTTAGGCCTAGGGCTAGGATTTTTAAAACTAGGAAGCCCTTAGATCCAGGCACACTGCAGCTGTTCAAGGCATCCCAAGGGGAGTACAAAAGTGCAACAACATGGCAGCTTTCACAGCTTTTTCCTTGGCACTATCCCTATACCTAGGCTGATTTATCTGCCTAGGGTTAGGGTTAGGGTTCAGCCTAGGGCTTCGAGATTTTAACCCGGAAGCCCTGAGTTCCAGGCTTACTGCATCTGCCAAAGGCATCCCAAAGGGAGTGCAAAAGTGCCACAACATGGCTGCTTTCACAGCTTTTCCCTTAGGAAGAACCCTAATACTCGGCTGATTTACCTTCCTAGGGTTACTGTTAGGCTTAGGCCTAGGACTTTTAAAACCAGGAAGCCCTGGGCTCCAGGCACACTGCAGCTGCGAAAGGCATCCCAAGGGGAGTGCAAAAGTGACACAACTTGGCTGCCACCACTGATATTTCCATGAGACCATCCCGAACCATAGGCTGATTTTCCTTCCTAGGGTTAAGGTTTGAGTTACGCCTAGGGTAAGGGTTCTATTAACCAGAAAGCCCTGAGTTCCCAGAACACAGCAGCTGTGAAGGACTACCCAAGAAGAGCGCAAAAGTACCACAACATGCCTGCGTCGATAGCTTTTTCCTTGGGGACATGCCTAATTCCTGGTTGATTTGCCTTTCTCGTCTTAGGCTTGGGGTTCGGCCTAGGGCTAGGATTTTTCAAATCAGGAAGCCCTGAGTTCCAGGCACACTGGAGCTGTGAAAGGCATCCAAAAGGGAGTGCAAAAGTGCCACAACATGGTTGCTTTCACGGCTTTTTCCTTGGCAAGAAGCTTAACACCAGGCTGATTTCCCTTCCCAGGGTTACTGTTAGGCTTAGGCCTAGGGCTAGGATTTTTAAAACTAGGAAGCCCTTAGCTCCAGGCACACTGCAGCTGTTCAAGGCATCCCAAGGGGAGTACAAAAGTGCAACAACATGGCAGCTTTCACAGCTTTTTCCTTGGCACCATCCCTATACCTTGGCTGTTTTATCTGCCTAGGGTTAGGGTTAGGGTTCAGCCTAGGGCTTGGAGTTTTTTACCCAGGAAGCCCTGAGTTCCAGGCTTACTGCATCTGCCAAAGGCATCCCAAAGGGAGCGCAGAAGTGCCACAACATGGCTGCTTTCACGGCTTTTCCCTTAGGAAGAACCCTAATACGCGGCTGATTTACCTTCCTAGGTTTACTGTTAGGCTTAGGCCTAGGACTTTTAAAACCAGGAAGCCCTGGGCTCCAGGCACACTGCAGCTGCGAAAGACATCCCAAGGGGAGCGCAAAAGTGACACAACTTGGCTGCCTCTGCTGCTATTCTCATGAGACCATCCCGAACCATAGGCTGATTTTCCTTCCTAGGGTTAAGGTTTGAGTTACGCCTAGGGTAAGGGTTCTATTAACCAGAAAGCCCTGAGTTCCAAGAACACAGCAGCTGCGAAGGACTACCCAAGAAGAGCGCAAAAGTACCACAACATGCCTGCCTCCACAGCTTTTTCCTTGGGGACATGCCTAATTCCTGGCTGATTTGCCTTTCTCGTCTTAGGGTTGGGGTTCGGCCTAGGGCTAGGAATTTTTAACTAGGAAGCCCTGAGTTCCAAGCTTACTTCATCTGCAAAAAGCATCCCAAAGGGAGTGCAGAAGTGCCACAACATGGCTGCTTTCACGGCTTTTCCCTTAGGAAGAACCCTAATACGCGGCTGATTTACCTTCCTAGGGTTACTGTTAGGCTTAGGCCTAGGACTTTTAAAACCAGGAAGCCCTGGGCTCCAGGCACATGCAGCTGCGAAAGGCATCCCAAGGGGAGCGCAAAAGTTACACAACTTGGCTGCCTCTGCTGCTATTCTCATGAGACCATCCCGAACCATAGGCTGATTTTCCTTCCTAGGGTTAAGGTTTGAGTTACGCCTAGGGTAAGGGTTCTATTAACCAGAAAGCCCTGAGTTCCAAGAACACAGCAGCTGCGAAGGACTACCCAAGAAGAGCGCAAAAGTACCACAACGTGCCTGCCTCCACAGCTTTTTCCTTGGGGACATGCCTAATTCCTGGCTGATTTGCCTTTCTCGTCTTAGGGTTGGGGTTCGGCCTAGGGCTAGGATATTTTTAACTAGGAAGCCCTGAGTTCCAGGCTTACTTCATCTGCCAAAGGCATCCCAAAGGGAGTGCAAAAGTGCCACAACATGGCTGCTTTCACGGCTTTTCCCTTAGGAAGAACCCTAACACCCGGCTGATTTACCTTCCTAGGGTTACTGTTAGGCTTAGACCTAGGACTTTTAAAACCAGGAAGCCCTGGGCTCCAGGCACACTGCAGCTGTTCAAGGCATCCCAAGGGGAGCGCAAAAGTGACACAACTTGGCTGCCTCTGCTGCTATTCTCATGAGACCATCCCGAACCATAGGCTGATTTTCCTTCCTAGGGTTAAGGTTTGAGTTACGCCTAGGGTAAGGGTTCTATTAACCAGAAAGCCCTGAGTTCCAAGAACACAGCAGCTGCGAAGGACTTCCCCAGAAGAGCGCAAAAGTACCACAACATGCCTGCCTCCACAGCTTTTTCCTTGGGGACATGCCTAATTCCTGGCTGATTTGCCTTTCTCGTCTTAGGGTTGGGGTTCGGCCTAGGGCTAGGATTTTTATAATCAGGAAGCCCTGAGTTCCAGGCACACTGGAGCTGTGAAAGGCATCCAAAAGCGAGTGCAGAAGTGCCACAACATGGCTGCTTTTACGGCTTTTTCCTTGGCAAGAAGCCTAACACCAGGCTGATTTCCCTTCCCTTGGTTACTGTAAGGCTTAGGCCTAGGGCTAGGATTTTTAAAACTAGGAAGCCCTTAGATCCAGGCACACTGCAGCTGTTCAAGGCATCCCAAGGGGAGTACAAAAGTGCAACAACATGGCAGCTTTCACAGCTTTTTCCTTGGCACTATCCCTATACCTAGGCTGATTTATCTGCCTAGGGTTAGGGTTAGGGTTCAGCCTAGGGCTTCGAGATTTTAACCCGGAAGCCCTGAGTTCCAGGCTTACTGCATCTGCCAAAGGCATCCCAAAGGGAGTGCAAAAGTGCCACAACATGGCTGCTTTCACAGCTTTTCCCTTAGGAAGAACCCTAATACTCGGCTGATTTACCTTCCTAGGGTTACTGTTAGGCTTAGGCCTAGGACTTTTAAAACCAGGAAGCCCTGGGCTCCAGGCACACTGCAGCTGCGAAAGGCATCCCAAGGGGAGTGCAAAAGTGACACAACTTGGCTGCCACCACTGATATTTCCATGAGACCATCCCGAACCATAGGCTGATTTTCCTTCCTAGGGTTAAAGTTTGACTTACGCCTAGGGTAAGGGTTCTATTAACCAGAAAGCCCTGAGTTCCAAGAACACAGCAGCTGCGAAGGACTACCCAAGAAGAGCGCAAAAGTACCACAACGTGCCTGCCTCCACAGCTTTTTCCTTGGGGACATGCCTAATTCCTGGCTGATTTGCCTTTCTCGTCTTAGGGTTGGGGTTCGGCCTAGGGCTAGGATTTTTAAAATCAGGAAGCCCTGAGTTCCAGGCACACTGGAGCTGTGAAAGGCATCCAAAAGGGAGTGCAAAAGTGCCACAACATGGTTGCTTTCACGGCTTTTTCCTTGGCAAGAAGCTTAACACCAGGCTGATTTCCCTTCCCAGGGTTACTGTTAGGCTTAGGCCTAGGGCTAGGATTTTTAAAACTAGGAAGCCCTGGGCTCCAGGCACACTGCAGCTGTTCAAGGCATCCCAAGGGGAGTACAAAAGTGCAACAACATGGCAGCTTTCACAGCTTTTTCCTTGGCACCATCCCTATACCTAGGCTGTTTTATCTGCCTAGGGTTAGGGTTAGGGTTCAGCCTAGGGCTTGGAGTTTTTTACCCAGGAAGCCCTGAGTTCCAGGCTTACTGCATCTGCCAAAGGCATCCCAAAGGGAGCGCAGAAGTGCCACAACATGGCTGCTTTCACGGCTTTTCCCTTAGGAAGAACCCTAATACGCGGCTGATTTACCTTCCTAGGGTTACTGTTAGGCTTAGGCCTAGGACTTTTAAAACCAGGAAGCCCTGGGCTCCAGGCACACTGCAGCTGCGAAAGACATCCCAAGGGGAGCGCAAAAGTGACACAACTTGGCTGCCTCTGCTGCTATTCTCATGAGACCATCCCAAACCATAGGCTGATTTTCCTTCCTAGGGTTAAGGTTTGAGTTACGCCTGGGGTAAGGGTTCTATTAACCAGAAAGCCCTGAGTTCCAAGAACACAGCAGCTGCGAAGGACTACCCAAGAAGAGCGCAAAAGTACCACAACATGCCTGCCTCCACAGCTTTTTCCTTGGGGACATGCCTAATTCCTGGCTGATTTGCCTTTCTCGTCTTAGGGTTGGGGTTCGGCCTAGGGCTAGGAATTTTTAACTAGGAAGCCCTGAGTTCCAAGCTTACTTCATCTGCAAAAAGCATCCCAAAGGGAGTGCAGAAGTGCCACAACATGGCTGCTTTCACGGCTTTTCCCTTAGGAAGAACCCTAATACGCGGCTGATTTACCTTCCTAGGATTACTGTTAGGCTTAGGCCTAGGACTTTTAAAACCAGGAAGCCCTGGGCTCCAGGCACATGCAGCTGCGAAAGGCATCCCAAGAGGGCCGCAGAAGTGACACAACTTGGCTGCCTCTGCTGCTATTCTCATGAGACCATCCCGAACCATAGGCTGATTTTCCTTCCTAGGGTTAAGGTTTGAGTTACGCCTAGGGTAAGGGTTCTATTAACCAGAAAGCCCTGAGTTCCAAGAACACAGCAGCTGCGAAGGACTACCCAAGAAGAGCGCAAAAGTACCACAACGTGCCTGCCTCCACAGCTTTTTCCTTGGGGACATGCCTAATTCCTGGCTGATTTGCCTTTCTCGTCTTAGGGTTGGGGTTCGGCCTAGGGCTAGGATATTTTTAACTAGGAAGCCCTGAGTTCCAGGCTTACTTCATCTGCCAAAGGCATCCCAAAGGGAGTGCAAAAGTGCCACAACATGGCTGCTTTCACGGCTTTTCCCTTAGGAAGAACCCTAACACCCGGCTGATTTACCTTCCTAGGGTTACTGTTAGGCTTAGGCCTAGGACTTTTAAAACCAGGAAGCCCTGGGCTCCAGGCACACTGCAGCTGTTCAAGGCATCCCAAGGGGAGCGCAAAAGTTACACAACTTGGCTGCCTCTGCTGCTATTCTCATGAGACCATCCCGAACCATAGGCTGATTTTCCTTCCTAGGGTTAAGGTTTGAGTTACGCCTAGGGTAAGGGTTCTATTAACCAGAAAGCCCTGAGTTCCAAGAACACAGCAGCTGCGAAGGACTTCCCAAGAAGAGCGCAAAAGTACCACAACATGCCTGCCTCCACAGCTTTTTCCTTGGGGACATGCCTAATTCCTGGCTGATTTGCCTTTCTCGTCTTAGGGTTGGGGTTCGGCCTAGGGCTAGGATTTTGAAAATCAGGAAGCCCTGACTTCCAGGCACACTGGAGCTGTGAAAGGCATCCAAAAGGGAGTGCAGAAGTGCCACAACACGGCTGCTTTCACGGCTTTTTCCTTGGCAAGAAGCCTAACACCAGGCTGATTTCCCTTCCCAGGGTTACTGTAAGGCTTAGGACTAGGGCTAGGATTTTTAAAACTAGGAAGCCCTTAGCTCCAGGCACACTGCAGCTGTTCAAGGCATCCCAAGGGGAGTACAAAAGTGCAACAACATGGCAGCTTTCACAGCTTTTTCCTTGGCACCATCCCTATACCTAGGCTGTTTTATCTGCCTAGGGTTAGGGTTAGGGTTCAGCCTAGGGCTTCGAGATTTTAACCCGGAAGCCCTGAGTTCCAGGCTTACTGCATCTGCCAAAGGCATCCCAAAGGGAGTGCAAAAGTGCCACAACATGGCTGCTTTCACAGCTTTTCCCTTAGGAAGAACCCTAATACTCGGCTGATTTACCTTCCTAGGGTTACTGTTAGGCTTAGGCCTAGGACTTTTAAAACCAGGAAGCCCTGGGCTCCAGGCACACTGCAGCTGCGAAAGGCATCCCAAGGGGAGCGCAAAAGTGACACAACTTGGCTGCCACCACTGATATTTCCATGAGACCATCCCGAACCATAGGCTGATTTTCCTTCCTAGGGTGAAGGTTTGAGTTACGCCTAGGGTAAGGGTTCTATTAACCAGAAAGCCCTGAGTTCCAAGAACACAGCAGCTGCGAAGGACTACCCAAGAAGAGCGCAAAAGTACCACAACGTGCCTGCCTCCACAGCTTTTTCCTTGGGGACATGCCTAATTCCTGGCTGATTTGCCTTTCTCGTCTTAGGGTTGGGGTTCGGCCTAGGGCTAGGATATTTTTAACTAGGAAGCCCTGAGTTCCAGGCTTACTTCATCTGCCAAAGGCATCCCAAAGGGAGTGCAAAAGTGCCACAACATGGCTGCTTTCACGGCTTTTCCCTTAGGAAGAACCCTAATACCCGGCTGATTTACCTTCCTAGGGTTACTGTTAGGCTTAGACCTAGGACTTTTAAAATCAGGAAGCCCTGGGCTCCAGGCACACTGCAGCTGTTCAAGGCATCCCAAGGGGAGCGCAAAAGTTACACAACTTGGCTGCCTCTGCTGCTATTCTCATGAGACCATCCCGAACCATAGGCTGATTTTCCTTCCTAGGGTTAAGGTTTGAGTTACGCCTAGGGTAAGGGTTCTATTAACCAGAAAGCCCTGAGTTCCAAGAACACAGCAGCTGCGAAGGACTTCCCAAGAAGAGCGCAAAAGTACCACAACATGCCTGCCTCCACAGCTTTATCCTTGGGGACATGCCTAATTCCTGGCTGATTTGCCTTTCTCGTCTTAGGGTTGGGGTTCGGCCTAGGGCTAGGATTTTTAAAATCAGGAAGCCCTGACTTCCAGGCACACTGGAGCTGTGAAAGGCATCCAAAAGGGAGTGCAGAAGTGCCACAACATGGCTGCTTTCACGGCTTTTTCCTTGGCAAGAAGCCTAACACCAGGCTGATTTCCCTTCCCAGGGTTACTGTAAGGCTTAGGCCTAGGGCTAGGATTTTTAAAACTAGGAAGCCCTTAGCTCCAGGCACACTGCAGCTGTTCAAGGCATCCCAAGGGGAGTACAAAAGTGCAACAACATGGCAGCTTTCACAGCTTTTTCCTTGGCACTATCCCTATACCTAGGCTGATTTATCTGCCTAGGGTTAGGGTTAGGCTTCAGCCTTGGGCTTTGAGATTTTAACCCGGAAGCCCTGAGTTCCAGGCTTACTGCATCTGCCAAAGGCATCCCAAAGGGAGTGCAAAAGTGCCACAACATGGCTGCTTTCACAGCTTTTCCCTTAGGAAGAACCCTAATACTCGGCTGATTTACCTTCCTAGGGTTACTGTTAGGCTTAGGCCTAGGACTTTTAAAACCAGGAAGCCCTGGGCTCCAGGCACACTGCAGCTGCGAAAGGCATCCCAAGGGGAGCGCAAAAGTGACACAACTTGGCTGCCACCACTGATATTTCCATGAGACCATCCCGAACCATAGGCTGATTTTCCTTCCTAGGGTTAAGGTTTGAGTTACGCCTAGGGTAGGGGTTCTATTAACCAGAAAGCCCTGAGTTCCAAGAACACAGCAGCTGCGAAGGAATTCCCAAGAAGAGCGCAAAAGTACCACAACGTGCCTGCCTCCACAGCTTTTTCCTTGGGGACATGCCTAATTCCTGGCTGATTTGCCTTTCTTGTCTTAGGGTTGGGGTTCGGCCTAGGGCTAGGATATTTTTAACTAGGAAGCCCTGAGTTCCAGGCTTACTTCATCTGCCAAAGGCATCCCAAAGGGAGTGCAAAAGTGCCACAACATGGCTGCTTTCACGGCTTTTCCCTTAGGAAGAACCCTAACACCCGGCTGATTTACCTTCCTAGGGTTACTGTTAGGCTTAGACCTAGGACTTTTAAAACCAGGAAGCCCTGGGCTCCAGGCACACTGCAGCTGTTCAAGGCATCCCAAGGGGAGCGCAAAAGTGACACAACTTGGCTGCCTCTGCTGCTATTCTCATGAGACCATCCCGAACCATAGGCTGATTTTCCTTCCTAGGGTTAAGGTTTGACTTACGCCTAGGGTAAGGGTTCTATTAACCAGAAAGCCCTGAGTTCCAAGAACACAGCAGCTGCGAAGGACTTCCCCAGAAGAGCGCAAAAGTACCACAACATGCCTGCCTCCACAGCTTTTTCCTTGGGGACATGCCTAATTCCTGGCTGATTTGCCTTTCTCGTCTTAGGGTTGGGGTTCGGCCTAGGGCTAGGATTTTTATAATCAGGAAGCCCTGAGTTCCAGGCACACTGGAGCTGTGAAAGACATCCAAAAGGGAGTGCAGAAGTGCCACAACATGGTTGCTTTCACGGATTTTTCCTTGGCAAGAAGCCTAACACCAGGCTGATTTCCCTTCCCAGGGTTACTGTTAGGCTTAGGACTAGGGCTAGGATTTTTAAAACTAGGAAGCCCTTAGATCCAGGCACACTGCAGCTGTTCAAGGCATCCCAAGGGGAGTACAAAAGTGCAACAACATGGCAGCTTTCACAGCTTTTTCCTTGGCACTATCCCTATACCTAGGCTGATTTATCTGCCTAGGGTTAGGGTTAGGCTTCAGCCTAGGGCTTGGAGTTTTTTAACCAGGAAGCCCTGAGTTCCAGGCTTACTGCATCTGCCAAAGGCATCCCAAAGGGAGTGCAAAAGTGCCACAACATGGCTGCTTTCACAGCTTTTCCCTTAGGAAGAACCCTAATACCCCGCTGATTTACCTTCCTAGGGTTACTGTTAGGCTTAGACCTAGGACTTTTAAAACCAGGAAGCCCTGGGCTTCAGGCACACTGCAGCTGTTAAAGGCATCCCAAGAGGGCCGCAGAAGTGACACAACTTGGCTGCCTCTGCTTCTATTCTCATGAGACCATCCCGAACCATAGGCTGATTTTCCTTCCTAGGGTTAATGTTTGAGTTTCGCCTAGGGTAAGAGGTCTATTAACCAGAAAGCCCTGAGTTCCAAGAACACAGCAGCTGCGAAGGACTAGCCAAGAAGAGCGCAAAAGTACCACAACATGCCTGCCTCCACAGCTTTTTCCTTGGGGACATGCCTAATTCCTGGCTGATTTGCCTTTCTCGTCTTAGGGTTGGGGTTCGGCCTAGGGCTAGGATTTTGAAAATCAGGAAGCCCTGACTTCCAGGCACACTGGAGCTGTGAAAGGCATCCAAAAGGGAGTGCAAAAGTGCCACAACATGGTTGCTTTCGCGGCTTTTTCCTTGGCAAGAAGCCTAACACCAGGCTGATTTCCCTTCCCAGGGTTACTGTTAGGCTTAGGACTAGGGCTAGGATTTTTAAAACTAGGAAGCCCTTAGATCCAGGCACACTGCAGCTGTTCAAGGCATCCCAAGGGGAGTACAAAAGTGCAACAACATGGCAGCTTTCACAGCTTTTTCCTTGGCACCATCCCTATACCTAGGCTGTTTTATCTGCCTAGGGTTAGGGTTAGGGTTAGGGTTCAGCCTAGGGCTTGGAGATTTTAACCCGGAAGCCCTGAGTTCCAGGCTTACTGCATCTGCCAAAGGCATCCCAAAGGGAGTGCAAAAGTGCCACAACATGGCTGCTTTCACGGCTTTTCCCTTAGGAAGAACCCTAATACTCGGCTGATTTACCTTCCTAGGGTTACTGTTAGGCTTAGGCCTAGGACTTTTAAAACCAGGAAGCCCTGGGCTCCAGGCACACTGCAGCTGCGAAAGGCATCCCAAGGGGAGCGCAAAAGTGACACAACTTGATTGCCACCACTGATATTTCCATGAGACCATCCCAAATCATAGGCTGATTTTCCTTCCTAGGGTTAAGGTTTGAGTTACGCCTAGGGTAAGGGTTCTATTAACCAGAAAGCCCTGAGTTCCAAGAACACAGCAGCTGCGAAGGACTACCCAAGAAGAGCGCAAAAGTACCACAACGTGCCTGCCTCCACAGCTTTTTCCTTGGGGACATGCCTAATTCCTGGCTGATTTGCCTTTCTCGTCTTAGGGTTGGGGTTCGGCCTAGGGCTAGGATTTTTTTAACTAGGAAGCCCTGAGTTCCAAGCTTACTTCATCTGCAAAACGCATCCCAAAGGGAGTGCAGAAGTGCCACAACATGGCTGCTTTCACGGCTTTTCCCTTAGGAAGAACCCTAATACCCGGCTGATTTACCTTCCTAGGGTTACTGTTAGGCTTAGGCCTAGGACTTTTAAAACCAGGAAGCCCTGGGCTCCAGGCATATGCAGCTGTTAAAGGCATCCCAAGAGGGCCGCAGAAGCGACACAACTTGGCTGCCTCTGCTGCTATTCTCATGAGACCATCCCGAACCATAGTCTGATTTTCCTTCCTAGGGTTAAGGTTTGAGTTACGCCTAGGGTAAGAGTTCTATTAACCAGAAAGCCCTGAGTTCCAAGAACACAGCAGCTGCGAAGGACTACCCAAGAAGAGCGCAAAAGTACCACAACGTGCCTGCCTCCACAGCTTTTTCCTTGGGGACATGCCTAATTCCTGGCTGATTTGCCTTTCTCGTCTTAGGGTTGGGGTTCGGCCTAGGGCTAGGATATTTTTAACTAGGAAGCCCTGAGTTCCAGGCTTACTGCATCTGCCAAAGGCATCCCAAAGGGAGTGCAAAAGTGCCACAACATGGCTGCTTTCACGGCTTTTCCCTTAGGAAGAACCCTAATACCCGGCTGATTTACCTTCCTAGGGTTACTGTTAGGCTTAGGCCTAGGACTTTTAAAACCAGGAAGCCCTGGGCTCCCGGCACACTGCAGCTGTTAAAGGAATCCCAAGAGGGCTGCAGAAGTGACACAACTTGGCTGCCACCACTGATATTTCCATGAGACCATCCCGAACCATAGGCTGATTTTCCTTCCTAGGGTTAAGGTTTGAGTTACGCCTAGGGTAAGGGTTCTATTAACCAGAAAGCCCTGAGTTCCCAGAACACAGCAGCTGTGAAGGACTACCCAAGAAGAGCGCAAAAGTACCACAACATGCCTGCGTCGATAGCTTTTTCATTGGGGACATGCCTAATTCCTGGTTGATTTGCCTTTCTCGTCTTAGGCTTGGGGTTCGGCCTAGGGCTAGGATTTTTCAAATCAGGAAGCCCTGAGTTCCAGGCACACTGGAGCTGTGAAAGGCATCCAAAAGGGAGTGCAAAAGTGCCACAACATGGTTGCTTTCACGGCTTTTTCCTTGGCAAGAAGCTTAACACCAGGCTGATTTCCCTTCCCAGGGTTACTGTTAGGCTTAGGCCTAGGGCTAGGATTTTTAAAACTAGGAAGCCCTGGGCTCCAGGCACACTGCAGCTGTTCAAGGCATCCCAAGGGGAGTACAAAAGTGCAACAACATGGCAGCTTTCACAGCTTTTTCCTTGGCACCATCCCTATACCTTGGCTGTTTTATCTGCCTAGGGTTAGGGTTAGGGTTCAGCCTAGGGCTTGGAGTTTTTTAACCAGGAAGCCCTGAGTTCCAGGCTTACTGCATCTGCCAAAGGCATCCCACAGGGAGCGCAGAAGTGCCACAACATGGCTGCTTTCACGGCTTTTCCCTTAGGAAGAACCCTAATACGCGGCTGATTTACCTTCCTAGGTTTACTGTTAGGCTTAGGCCTAGGACTTTTAAAACCAGGAAGCCCTGGGCTCCAGGCACACTGCAGCTGCGAAAGACATCCCAAGGAGAGCGCAAAAGTGACACAACTTGGCTGCCTCTGCTTCTATTCTCATGAGACCATCCCGAACCATAGGCTGATTTTCCTTCCTAGGGTTAAGGTTTGAGTTACGCCTGGGGTAAGGGTTCTATTAACCAGAAAGCCCTGAGTTCCAAGAACACAGCAGCTGCGAAGGACTACCCAAGAAGAGCGCAAAAGTACCACAACATGCCTGCCTCCACAGCTTTTTCCTTGGGGACATGCCTAATTCCTGGCTGATTTGCCTTTCTCGTCTTAGGGTTGGGGTTCGGCGTAGGGCTAGGAATTTTTAACTAGGAAGCCCTGAGTTCCAAGCTTACTTCATCTGCAAAAAGCATCCCAAAGGGAGTGCAGAAGTGCCACAACATGGCTGCTTTCACGGCTTTTCCCTTAGGAAGAACCCTAATACGCGGCTGATTTACCTTCCTAGGGTTACTGTTAGGCTTAGGCCTAGGACTTTTAAAACCAGGAAGCCCTGGGCTCCAGGCACATGCAGCTGCGAAAGGCATCCCAAGAGGGCCGCAGAAGTGACACAACTTGGCTGCCTCTGCTGCTATTCTCATGAGACCATCCCGAACCATAGGCTGATTTTCCTTCCTAGGGTTAAGGTTTGAGTTACGCCTAGGGTAAGGGTTCTATTAACCAGAAAGCCCTGAGTTCCAAGAACACAGCAGCTGCGAAGGACTACCCAAGAAGAGCGCAAAAGTACCACAACGTGCCTGCCTCCACAGCTTTTTCCTTGGGGACATGCCTAATTCCTGGCTGATTTGCCTTTCTCGTCTTAGGGTTGGGGTTCGGCCTAGGGCTAGGATATTTTTAACTAGGAAGCCCTGAGTTCCAGGCTTACTTCATCTGCCAAAGGCATCCCAAAGGGAGTGCAAAAGTGCCACAACATGGCTGCTTTCACGGCTTTTCCCTTAGGAAGAACCCTAACACCCGGCTGATTTACCTTCCTAGGGTTACTGTTAGGCTTAGACCTAGGACTTTTAAAACCAGGAAGCCCTGGGCTCCAGGCACACTGCAGCTGTTCAAGGCATCCCAAGGGGAGCGCAAAAGTGACACAACTTGGCTGCCTCTGCTGCTATTCTCATGAGACCATCCCGAACCATAGGCTGATTTTCCTTCCTAGGGTTAAGGTTTGACTTACGCCTAGGGTAAGGGTTCTATTAACCAGAAAGCCCTGAGTTCCAAGAACACAGCAGCTGCGAAGGACTTCCCCAGAAGAGCGCAAAAGTACCACAACATGCCTGCCTCCACAGCTTTTTCCTTGGGGACATGCCTAATTCCTGGCTGATTTGCCTTTCTCGTCTTAGGGTTGGGGTTCGGCCTAGGGCTAGGATTTTTATAATCAGGAAGCCCTGAGTTCCAGGCACACTGGAGCTGTGAAAGACATCCAAAAGGGAGTGCAGAAGTGCCACAACATGGTTGCTTTCACGGATTTTTCCTTGGCAAGAAGCCTAACACCAGGCTGATTTCCCTTCCCAGGGTTACTGTTAGGCTTAGGACTAGGGCTAGGATTTTTAAAACTAGGAAGCCCTTAGATCCAGGCACACTGCAGCTGTTCAAGGCATCCCAAGGGGAGTACAAAAGTGCAACAACATGGCAGCTTTCACAGCTTTTTCCTTGGCACTATCCCTATACCTAGGCTGATTTATCTGCCTAGGGTTAGGGTTAGGCTTCAGCCTAGGGCTTGGAGTTTTTTAACCAGGAAGCCCTGAGTTCCAGGCTTACTGCATCTGCCAAAGGCATCCCAAAGGGAGTGCAAAAGTGCCACAACATGGCTGCTTTCACAGCTTTTCCCTTAGGAAGAACCCTAATACCCGACTGATTTACCTTCCTAGGGTTACTGTTAGGCTTAGACCTAGGACTTTTAAAACCAGGAAGCCCTGGGCTTCAGGCACACTGCAGCTGTTAAAGGCATCCCAAGAGGGCCGCAGAAGTGACACAACTTGGCTGCCTCTGCTTCTATTCTCATGAGACCATCCCGAACCATAGGCTGATTTTCCTTCCTAGGGTTAATGTTTGAGTTTCGCCTAGGGTAAGAAGTCTATTAACCAGAAAGCCCTGAGTTCCAAGAACACAGCAGCTGCGAAGGACTAGCCAAGAAGAGCGCAAAAGTACCACAACATGCCTGCCTCCACAGCTTTTTCCTTGGGGACATGCCTAATTCCTGGCTGATTTGCCTTTCTCGTCTTAGGGTTGGGGTTCGGCCTAGGGCTAGGATTTTGAAAATCAGGAAGCCCTGACTTCCAGGCACACTGGAGCTGTGAAAGGCATCCAAAAGGGAGTGCAAAAGTGCCACAACATGGTTGCTTTCGCGGCTTTTTCCTTGGCAAGAAGCCTAACACCAGGCTGATTTCCCTTCCCAGGGTTACTGTTAGGCTTAGGACTAGGGCTAGGATTTTTAAAACTAGGAAGCCCTTAGATCCAGGCACACTGCAGCTGTTCAAGGCATCCCAAGGGGAGTACAAAAGTGCAACAACATGGCAGCTTTCACAGCTTTTTCCTTGGCACTATCCCTATACCTAGGCTGATTTATCTGCCTAGGGTTAGGGTTAGGCTTCAGCCTAGGGCTTGGAGTTTTTTAACGAGGAAGCCCTGAGTTCCAGGCTTACTGCATCTGCCAAAGGCATCCCAAAGGGAGTGCAAAAGTGCCACAACATGGCTGCTTTCACAGCTTTTCCCTTAGGAAGAACCCTAATACCCGACTGATTTACCTTCCTAGGGTTACTGTTAGGTTTAGACCTAGGACTTTTAAAACCAGGAAGCCCTGGGCTTCAGGCACACTGCAGCTGTTAAAGGCATCCCAAGAGGGCCGCAGAAGTGACACAACTTGGCTGCCTCTGCTTCTATTCTCATGAGACCATCCCGAACCATAGGCTGATTTTCCTTCCTAGGGTTAATGTTTGAGTTTCGCCTAGGGTAAGAGGTCTATTAACCAGAAAGCCCTGAGTTCCAAGAACACAGCAGCTGCGAAGGACTAGCCAAGAAGAGCGCAAAAGTACCACAACATGCCTGCCTCCACAGCTTTTTCCTTGGGGACATGCCTAATTCCTGGCTGATTTGCCTTTCTCGTCTTGGGGTTGGGGTTCGGCCTAGGGCTAGGATTTTTAAAATCAGGAAGCCCTGACTTCCAGGCACACTGGAGCTGTGAAAGGCATCCAAAAAGGAGTGCAAAAGTGCCACAACATGGTTGCTTTCGCGGCTTTTTCCTTGGCAAGAAGCTTAACACCAGGCTGATTTCCCTTCCCTTGGTTACTGTTAGGCTTAGGCCTAGGGCTAGGATTTTTAAAACTAGGAAGCCCTGAGATCCAGGCACACTGCATCTGTTCAAGGCATCCCAAGGGGAGTACAAAAGTGCAACAACATGGCAGCTTTCACAGCTTTTTCCTTGGCACCATCCCTATACCTAGGCTGTTTTATCTGCCTAGGGTTAGGGTTAGGGTTAGGGTTCAGCCTAGGGCTTGGAGATTTTAACCCGGAAGCCCTGAGTTCCAGGCTTACTGCATCTGCCAAAGGCATCCCAAAGGGAGTGCAAAAGTGCCACAACATGGCTGCTTTCACGGCTTTTCCCTTAGGAAGAACCCTAATACTCGGCTGATTTACCTTCCTAGGGTTACTGTTAGGCTTAGACCTAGGACTTTTAAAACCAGGAAGCCCTGGGCTCCAGGCACACTGCAGCTGCGAAAGGCATCCCAAGGGGAGCGCAAAAGTGACACTACTTGATTGCCACCACTGATATTTCCATGAGACCATCCCAAATCATAGGCTGATTTTCCTTCCTAGGGTTAAGGTTTGAGTTACGCCTAGGGTAAGGGTTCTATTAACCAGAAAGCCCTGAGTTCCAAGAACACAGCAGCTGCGAAGGACTTCCCAAGAAGAGCGCAAAAGTACCACAATGTGCCTGCCTCCACAGCTTTTTCCTTGGGGACATGCCTAATTCCTGGCTGATTTGCCTTTCTCGTCTTAGGGTTGGGGTTCGGCCTAGGGCTAGGATTTTTTTAACTAGGAAGCCCTGATTTCCAGGCTTACTTCATCTGCAAAACGCATCCCAAAGGGAGTGCAGAAGTGCCACAACATGGCTGCTTTCACGGCTTTTCCCTTAGGAAGAACCCTAATACCCGGCTGATTTACCTTCCTAGGGTTACTGTTAGGCTTAGGCCTAGGACTTTTAAAACCAGGAAGCCCTGGGCTCCAGGCATATGCAGCTGTTAAAGGCATCCCAAGAGGGCCGCAGAAGTGACACAACTTGGCTGCCTCTGCTGCTATTCTCATGAGACCATCCCGAACCATAGGCTGATTTTCCTTCCTAGGGTTAAGGTTTGAGTTACGCCTAGGCTAAGAGTTCTATTAACCAGAAAGCCCTGAGTTCCAAGAACACAGCAGCTGCGAAGGACTACCCAAGAAGAGCGCAAAAGTACCACAACGTGCCTGCCTCCACAGCTTTTTCCTTGGGGACATGCCTAATTCCTGGCTGATTTGCCTTTCTCGTCTTAGGGTTGGGGTTCGGCCTAGGGCTAGGATATTTTTAACTAGGAAGCCCTGAGTTCCAGGCTTACTGCATCTGCCAAAGGCATCCCAAAGGGAGTGCAAAAGTGCCACAACATGGCTGCTTTCACGGCTTTTCCCTTAGGAAGAACCCTAATACCCGGCTGATTTACCTTCCTAGGGTTACTGTTAGGCTTAGGCCTAGGACTTTTAAAACCAGGAAGCCCTGGGCTCCCGGCACACTGCAGCTGTTAAAGGAATCCCAAGAGGGCTGCAGAAGTGACACAACTTGGCTGCCACCACTGATATTTCCATGAGACCATCCCGAACCATAGGCTGATTTTCCTTCCTAGGGTTAAGGTTTGAGTTACGCCTAGGGTAAGGGTTCTATTAACCAGAAAGCCCTGAGTTCCCAGAACACAGCAGCTGTGAAGGACTACCCAAGAAGAGCGCAAAAGTACCACAACATGCCTGCGTCGATAGCTTTTTCATTGGGGACATGCCTAATTCCTGGTTGATTTGCCTTTCTCGTCTTAGGCTTGGGGTTCGGCCTAGGGCTAGGATTTTTCAAATCAGGAAGCCCTGAGTTCCAGGCACACTGGAGCTGTGAAAGGCATCCAAAAGGGAGTGCAAAAGTGCCACAACATGGTTGCTTTCACGGCTTTTTCCTTGGCAAGAAGCTTAACACCAGGCTGATTTCCCTTCCCAGGGTTACTGTTAGGCTTAGGCCTAGGGCTAGGATTTTTAAAACTAGGAAGCCCTGGGCTCCAGGCACACTGCAGCTGTTCAAGGCATCCCAAGGGGAGTACAAAAGTGCAACAACATGGCAGCTTTCACAGCTTTTTCCTTGGCACCATCCCTATACCTTGGCTGTTTTATCTGCCTAGGGTTAGGGTTAGGGTTCAGCCTAGGGCTTGGAGTTTTTTAACCAGGAAGCCCTGAGTTCCAGGCTTACTGCATCTGCCAAAGGCATCCCAAAGGGAGCGCAGAAGTGCCACAACATGGCTGCTTTCACGGCTTTTCCCTTAGGAAGAACCCTAATACGCGGCTGATTTACCTTCCTAGGTTTACTGTTAGGCTTAGGCCTAGGACTTTTAAAACCAGGAAGCCCTGGGCTCCAGGCACACTGCAGCTGCGAAAGACATCCCAAGGGGAGCGCAGAAGTGACACAACTTGGCTGCCTCTGCTTCTATTCTCATGAGACCATCCCGAACCATAGGCTGATTTTCCTTCCTAGGGTTAAGGTTTGAGTTACGCCTGGGGTAAGGGTTCTATTAACCAGAAAGCCCTGAGTTCCAAGAACACAGCAGCTGCGAAGGACTACCCAAGAAGAGCGCAAAAGTACCACAACATGCCTGCCTCCACAGCTTTTTCCTTGGGGACATGCCTAATTCCTGGCTGATTTGCCTTTCTCGTCTTAGGGTTGGGGTTCGGCCTAGGGCTAGGAATTTTTAACTAGGAAGCCCTGAGTTCCAAGCTTACTTCATCTGCAAAAAGCATCCCAAAGGGAGTGCAGAAGTGCCACAACATGGCTGCTTTCACGGCTTTTCCCTTAGGAAGAACCCTAATACGCGGCTGATTTACCTTCCTAGGGTTACTGTTAGGCTTAGGCCTAGGACTTTTAAAACCAGGAAGCCCTGGGCTCCAGGCACATGCAGCTGCGAAAGGCATCCCAAGAGGGCCGCAGAAGTGACACAACTTGGCTGCCTCTGCTGCTATTCTCATGAGACCATCCCGAACCATAGGCTGATTTTCCTTCCTAGGGTTAAGGTTTGAGTTACGCCTAGGGTAAGGGTTCTATTAACCAGAAAGCCCTGAGTTCCAAGAACACAGCAGCTGCGAAGGACTACCCAAGAAGAGCGCAAAAGTACCACAACGTGCCTGCCTCCACAGCTTTTTCCTTGGGGACATGCCTAATTCCTGGCTGATTTGCCTTTCTCGTCTTAGGGTTGGGGTTCGGCCTAGGGCTAGGATATTTTTAACTAGGAAGCCCTGAGTTCCAGGCTTACTTCATCTGCCAAAGGCATCCCAAAGGGAGTGCAAAAGTGCCACAACATGGCTGCTTTCACGGCTTTTCCCTTAGGAAGAACCCTAACACCCGGCTGATTTACCTTCCTAGGGTTACTGTTAGGCTTAGACCTAGGACTTTTAAAACCAGGAAGCCCTGGGCTCCAGGCACACTGCAGCTGTTCAAGGCATCCCAAGGGGAGCGCAAAAGTGACACAACTTGGCTGCCTCTGCTGCTATTCTCATGAGACCATCCCGAACCATAGGCTGATTTTCCTTCCTAGGGTTAAGGTTTGAGTTACGCCTAGGGTAAGGGTTCTATTAACCAGAAAGCCCTGAGTTCCAAGAACACAGCAGCTGCGAAGGACTTCCCCAGAAGAGCGCAAAAGTACCACAACATGCCTGCCTCCACAGCTTTTTCCTTGGGGACATGCCTAATTCCTGGCTGATTTGCCTTTCTCGTCTTAGGGTTGGGGTTCGGCCTAGGGCTAGGATTTTTATAATCAGGAAGCCCTGAGTTCCAGGCACACTGGAGCTGTGAAAGGCATCCAAAAGCGAGTGCAGAAGTGCCACAACATGGCTGCTTTTACGGCTTTTTCCTTGGCAAGAAGCCTAACACCAGGCTGATTTCCCTTCCCTTGGTTACTGTAAGGCTTAGGCCTAGGGCTAGGATTTTGAAAACTAGGAAGCCCTTAGATCCAGGCACACTGCAGCTGTTCAAGGCATCCCAAGGGGAGTACAAAAGTGCAACAACATGGCAGCTTTCACAGCTTTTTCCTTGGCACTATCCCTATACCTAGGCTGATTTATCTGCCTAGGGTTAGGGTTAGGGTTCAGCCTAGGGCTTCGAGATTTTAACCCGGAAGCCCTGAGTTCCAGGCTTACTGCATCTGCCAAAGGCATCCCAAAGGGAGTGCAAAAGTGCCACAACATGGCTGCTTTCACAGCTTTTCCCTTAGGAAGAACCCTAATACTCGGCTGATTTACCTTCCTAGGGTTACTGTTACGCTTAGGCCTAGGACTTTTAAAACCAGGAAGCCCTGGGCTCCAGGCACACTGCAGCTGCGAAAGGCATCCCAAGGGGAGTGCAAAAGTGACACAACTTGGCTGCCACCACTGATATTTCCATGAGACCATCCCGAACCATAGGCTGATTTTCCTTCCTAGGGTTAAGGTTTGACTTACGCCTAGGGTAAGGGTTCTATTAACCAGAAAGCCCTGAGTTCCAAGAACACAGCAGCTGCGAAGGACTACCCAAGAAGAGCGCAAAAGTACCACAACGTGCCTGCCTCCACAGCTTTTTCCTTGGGGACATGCCTAATTCCTGGCTGATTTGCCTTTCTCGTCTTAGGGTTGGGGTTCGGCCTAGGGCTAGGATATTTTTAACTAGGAAGCCCTGAGTTCCAGGCTTACTTCATCTGCCAAAGGCATCCCAAAGGGAGTGCAAAAGTGCCACAACATGGCTGCTTTCACGGCTTTTCCCTTAGGAAGAACCCTAATACGCGGCTGATTTACCTTCCTAGGGTTACTGTTAGGCTTAGGCCTAGGACTTTTAAAACCAGGAAGCCCTGGGCTCCAGGCACACTGCAGCTGTTCAAGGCATCCCAAGGGGAGCGCAAAAGTGACACAACTTGGCTGCCTCTGCTGCTATTCTCATGAGACCATCCCGAACCATAGGCTGATTTTCCTTCCTAGGGTTAAGGTTTGACTTACGCCTAGGGTAAGGGTTCTATTAACCAGAAAGCCCTGAGTTCCAAGAACACAGCAGCTGCGAAGGACTTCCCCAGAAGAGCGCAAAAGTACCACAACATGCCTGCCTCCACAGCTTTTTCCTTGGGGATATGCCTAATTCCTGGCTGATTTGCCTTTCTCGTCTTAGGGTTGGGGTTCGGCCTAGGGCTAGGATTTTGAAAATCAGGAAGCCCTGACTTCCAGGCACACTGGAGCTGTGAAAGGCATCCAAAAGGGAGTGCAGAAGTGCCACAACACGGCTGCTTTCACGGCTTTTTCCTTGGCAAGAAGCCTAACACCAGGCTGATTTCCCTTCCCAGGGTTACTGTAAGGCTTAGGCCTAGGGCTAGGATTTTTAAAACTAGGAAGCCCTTAGCTCCAGGCACACTGCAGCTGTTCAAGGCATCCCAAGGGGAGTACAAAAGTGCAACAACATGGCAGCTTTCACAGCTTTTTCCTTGGCACCATCCCTATACCTAGGCTGATTTATCTGCCTAGGGTTAGGGTTAGGCTTCAGCCTAGGGCTTCGAGATTTTAACCCGGAAGCCCTGAGTTCCAGGCTTACTGCATCTGCCAAAGGCATCCCAAAGGGAGTGCAAAAGTGCCACAACATGGCTGCTTTCACAGCTTTTCCCTTAGGAAGAACCCTAATACTCGGCTGATTTACCTTCCTAGGGTTACTGTTAGGCTTAGGCCTAGGACTTTTAAAACCAGGAAGCCCTGGGCTCCAGGCACACTGCAGCTGTTCAAGGCATCCCAAGGGGAGCGCAAAAGTGACACAACTTGGCTGCCACCACTGATATTTCCATGAGACCATCCCGAACCATAGGCTGATTTTCCTTCCTAGGGTGAAGGTTTGAGTTACGCCTAGGGTAAGGGTTCTATTAACCAGAAAGCCCTGAGTTCCAAGAACACAGCAGCTGCGAAGGACTACCCAAGAAGAGCGCAAAAGTACCACAACGTGCCTGCCTCCACAGCTTTTTCCTTGGGGACATGCCTAATTCCTGGCTGATTTGCCTTTCTCGTCTTAGGGTTGGGGTTCGGCCTAGGGCTAGGATATTTTTAACTAGGAAGCCCTGAGTTCCAGGCTTACTTCATCTGCCAAAGGCATCCCAAAGGGAGTGCAAAAGTGCCACAACATGGCTGCTTTCACGGCTTTTCCCTTAGGAAGAACCCTAATACCCCGCTGATTTACCTTCCTAGGGTTACTGTTAGGCTTAGACCTAGGACTTTTAAAACCAGGAAGCCCTGGGCTCCAGGCACACTGCAGCTGTTCAAGGCATCCCAAGGGGAGCGCAAAAGTTACACAACTTGGCTGCCTCTGCTGCTATTCTCATGAGACCATCCCGAACCATAGGCTGATTTTCCTTCCTAGGGTTAAGGTTTGACTTACGCCTAGGGTAAGGGTTCTATTAACCAGAAAGCCCTGAGTTCCAAGAACACAGCAGCTGCGAAGGACTACCCAAGAAGAGCGCAAAAGTACCACAACGTGCCTGCCTCCACAGCTTTTTCCTTGGGGACATGCCTAATTCCTGGCTGATTTGCCTTTCTCGTCTTAGGGTTGGGGTTCGGCCTAGGGCTAGGATATTTTTAACTAGGAAGCCCTGAGTTCCAGGCTTACTTCATCTGCCAAAGGCATCCCAAAGGGAGTGCAAAAGTGCCACAACATGGCTGCTTTCACGGCTTTTCCCTTAGGAAGAACCCTAACACCCGGCTGATTTACCTTCCTAGGGTTACTGTTAGGCTTAGACCTAGGACTTTTAAAACCAGGAAGCCCTGGGCTCCAGGCACACTGCAGCTGTTCAAGGCATCCCAAGGGGAGCGCAAAAGTGACACAACTTGGCTGCCTCTGCTGCTATTCTCATGAGACCATCCCGAACCATAGGCTGATTTTCCTTCCTAGGGTTAAGGTTTGACTTACGCCTAGGGTAAGGGTTCTATTAACCAGAAAGCCCTGAGTTCCAAGAACACAGCAGCTGCGAAGGACTTCCCCAGAAGAGCGCAAAAGTACCACAACGTGCCTGCCTCCACAGCTTTTTCCTTGGGGACATGCCTAATTCCTGGCTGATTTGCCTTTCTCGTCTTAGGGTTGGGGTTCGGCCTAGGGCTAGGATTTTTATAATCAGGAAGCCCTGAGTTCCAGGCACACTGGAGCTGTGAAAGGCATCCAAAAGCGAGTGCAGAAGTGCCACAACATGGCTGCTTTTACGGCTTTTTCCTTGGCAAGAAGCCTAACACCAGGCTGATTTCCCTTCCCTTGGTTACTGTAAGGCTTAGGCCTAGGGCTAGGATTTTTAAAACTAGGAAGCCCTTAGATCCAGGCACACTGCAGCTGTTCAAGGCATCCCAAGGGGAGTACAAAAGTGCAACAACATGGCAGCTTTCACAGCTTTTTCCTTGGCACTATCCCTATACCTAGGCTGATTTATCTGCCTAGGGTTAGGGTTAGGGTTCAGCCTAGGGCTTCGAGATTTTAACCCGGAAGCCCTGAGTTCCAGGCTTACTGCATCTGCCAAAGGCATCCCAAAGGGAGTGCAAAAGTGCCACAACATGGCTGCTTTCACAGCTTTTCCCTTAGGAAGAACCCTAATACTCGGCTGATTTACCTTCCTAGGGTTACTGTTAGGCTTAGGCCTAGGACTTTTAAAACCAGGAAGCCCTGGGCTCCAGGCACACTGCAGCTGCGAAAGGCATCCCAAGGGGAGTGCAAAAGTGACACAACTTGGCTGCCACCACTGATATTTCCATGAGACCATCCCGAACCATAGGCTGATTTTCCTTCCTAGGGTGAAGGTTTGACTTACGCCTAGGGTAAGGGTTCTATTAACCAGAAAGCCCTGAGTTCCAAGAACACAGCAGCTGCGAAGGACTACCCAAGAAGAGCGCAAAAGTACCACAACGTGCCTGCCTCCACAGCTTTTTCCTTGGGGACATGCCTAATTCCTGGCTGATTTGCCTTTCTCGTCTTAGGGTTGGGGTTCGGCCTAGGGCTAGGATATTTTTAACTAGGAAGCCCTGAGTTCCAGGCTTACTTCATCTGCCAAAGGCATCCCAAAGGGAGTGCAAAAGTGCCACAACATGGCTGCTTTCACGGCTTTTCCCTTAGGAAGAACCCTAATACCCCGCTGATTTACCTTCCTAGGGTTACTGTTAGGCTTAGACCTAGGACTTTTAAAACCAGGAAGCCCTGGGCTCCAGGCACACTGCAGCTGTTCAAGGCATCCCAAGGGGAGCGCAAAAGTTACACAACTTGGCTGCCTCTGCTGCTATTCTCATGAGACCATCCCGAACCATAGGCTGATTTTCCTTCCTAGGGTTAAGGTTTGACTTACGCCTAGGGTAAGGGTTCTATTAACCAGAAAGCCCTGAGTTCCAAGAACACAGCAGCTGCGAAGGACTACCCAAGAAGAGCGCAAAAGTACCACAACGTGCCTGCCTCCACAGCTTTTTCCTTGGGGACATGCCTAATTCCTGGCTGATTTGCCTTTCTCGTCTTAGGGTTGGGGTTCGGCCTAGGGCTAGGATATTTTTAACTAGGAAGCCCTGAGTTCCAGGCTTACTTCATCTGCCAAAGGCATCCCAAAGGGAGTGCAAAAGTGCCACAACATGGCTGCTTTCACGGCTTTTCCCTTAGGAAGAACCCTAACGCCCGGTTGATTTACCTTCCTAGGGTTACTGTTAGGCTTAGACCTAGGACTTTTAAAACCAGGAAGCCCTGGGCTCCAGGCACACTGCAGCTGTTCAAGGCATCCCAAGGGGAGCGCAAAAGTGACACAACTTGGCTGCCTCTGCTGCTATTCTCATGAGACCATCCCGAACCATAGGCTGATTTTCCTTCCTAGGGTTAAGGTTTGAGTTACGCCTAGGGTAAGGGTTCTATTAACCAGAAAGCCCTGAGTTCCAAGAACACAGCAGCTGCGAAGGACTTCCCCAGAAGAGCGCAAAAGTACCACAACATGCCTGCCTCCACAGCTTTTTCCTTGGGGACATGCCTAATTCCTGGCTGATTTGCCTTTCTCGTCTTAGGGTTGGGGTTCGGCCTAGGGCTAGGATTTTTATAATCAGGAAGCCCTGAGTTCCAGGCACACTGGAGCTGTGAAAGGCATCCAAAAGCGAGTGCAGAAGTGCCACAACATGGCTGCTTTTACGGCTTTTTCCTTGGCAAGAAGCCTAACACCAGGCTGATTTCCCTTCCCTTGGTTACTGTAAGGCTTAGGCCTAGGGCTAGGATTTTTAAAACTAGGAAGCCCTTAGATCCAGGCACACTGCAGCTGTTCAAGGCATCCCAAGGGGAGTACAAAAGTGCAACAACATGGCAGCTTTCACAGCTTTTTCCTTGGCACTATCCCTATACCTAGGCTGATTTATCTGCCTAGGGTTAGGGTTAGGGTTCAGCCTAGGGCTTCGAGATTTTAACCCGGAAGCCCTGAGTTCCAGGCTTACTGCATCTGCCAAAGGCATCCCAAAGGGAGTGCAAAAGTGCCACAACATGGCTGCTTTCACAGCTTTTCCCTTAGGAAGAACCCTAATACTCGGCTGATTTACCTTCCTAGGGTTACTGTTAGGCTTAGGCCTAGGACTTTTAAAACCAGGAAGCCCTGGGCTCCAGGCACACTGCAGCTGCGAAAGGCATCCCAAGGGGAGTGCAAAAGTGACACAACTTGGCTGCCACCACTGATATTTCCATGAGACCATCCCGAACCATAGGCTGATTTTCCTTCCTAGGGTTAAGGTTTGACTTACGCCTAGGGTAAGGGTTCTATTAACCAGAAAGCCCTGAGTTCCAAGAACACAGCAGCTGCGAAGGACTACCCAAGAAGAGCGCAAAAGTACCACAACGTGCCTGCCTCCACAGCTTTTTCCTTGGGGACATGCTTAATTCCTGGCTGATTTGCCTTTCTCGTCTTAGGGTTGGGGTTCGGCCTAGGGCTAGGATATTTTTAACTAGGAAGCCCTGAGTTCCAGGCTTACTTCATCTGCCAAAGGCATCCCAAAGGGAGTGCAAAAGTGCCACAACATGGCTGCTTTCACGGCTTTTCCCTTAGGAAGAACCCTAATACGCGGCTGATTTACCTTCCTAGGGTTACTGTTAGGCTTAGGCCTAGGACTTTTAAAACCAGGAAGCCCTGGGCTCCAGGCACACTGCAGCTGTTCAAGGCATCCCAAGGGGAGCGCAAAAGTGACACAACTTGGCTGCCTCTGCTGCTATTCTCATGAGACCATCCCGAACCATAGGCTGATTTTCCTTCCTAGGGTTAAGGTTTGAGTTACGCCTAGGGTAAGGGTTCTATTAACCAGAAAGCCCTGAGTTCCAAGAACACAGCAGCTGCGAAGGACTTCCCCAGAAGAGCGCAAAAGTACCACAACATGCCTGCCTCCACAGCTTTTTCCTTGGGGACATGCCTAATTCCTGGCTGATTTGCCTTTCTCGTCTTAGGCTTGGGGTTCGGCCTAGGGCTAGGATTTTGAAAATCAGGAAGCCCTGACTTCCAGGCACACTGGAGCTGTGAAAGGCATCCAAAAGGGAGTGCAGAAGTGCCACAACACGGCTGCTTTCACGGCTTTTTCCTTGGCAAGAAGCCTAACACCAGGCTGATTTCC
Source organism: Ammospiza maritima maritima (assembly GCA_036010785.1). Taxonomy (NCBI): domain Eukaryota; kingdom Metazoa; phylum Chordata; class Aves; order Passeriformes; family Passerellidae; genus Ammospiza; species Ammospiza maritima. The sequence goes on from JAYKTQ010000206.1 coordinate 74,342, forward strand.
CTTCCCAGGGTTACTGTAAGGCTTAGGCCTAGGGCTAGGATTTTTAAAACTAGGAAGCCCTTAGCTCCAGGCACACTGCAGCTGTTCAAGGCATCCCAAGGGGAGTACAAAAGTGCAACAACATGGCAGCTTTCACAGCTTTTTCCTTGGCACCATCCCTATACCTAGGCTGATTTATCTGCCTAGGGTTAGGGTTAGGCTTCAGCCTAGGGCTTCGAGATTTTAACCCGGAAGCCCTGAGTTCCAGGCTTACTGCATCTGCCAAAGGCATCCCAAAGGGAGTGCAAAAGTGCCACAACATGGCTGCTTTCACAGCTTTTCCCTTAGGAAGAACCCTAATACTCGGCTGATTTACCTTCCTAGGGTTACTGTTAGGCTTAGGCCTAGGACTTTTAAAACCAGGAAGCCCTGGGCTCCAGGCACACTGCAGCTGCGAAAGGCATCCCAAGGGGAGCGCAAAAGTGACACAACTTGGCTGCCACCACTGATATTTCCATGAGACCATCCCGAACCATAGGCTGATTTTCCTTCCTAGGGTTAAGGTTTGAGTTACGCCTAGGGTAAGGGTTCTATTAACCAGAAAGCCCTGAGTTCCAAGAACACAGCAGCTGCGAAGGACTACCCAAGAAGAGCGCAAAAGTACCACAACGTGCCTGCCTCCACAGCTTTTTCCTTGGGGACATGCCTAATTCCTGGCTGATTTGCCTTTCTCGTCTTAGGGTTGGGGTTCGGCCTAGGGCTAGGATATTTTTAACTAGGAAGCCCTGAGTTCCAGGCTTACTTCATCTGCCAAAGGCATCCCAAAGGGAGTGCAAAAGTGCCACAACATGGCTGCTTTCACGGCTTTTCCCTTAGGAAGAACCCTAATACCCCGCTGATTTACCTTCCTAGGGTTACTGTTAGGCTTAGACCTAGGACTTTTAAAACCAGGAAGCCCTGGGCTCCAGGCACACTGCAGCTGTTCAAGGCATCCCAAGGGGAGCGCAAAAGTTACACAACTTGGCTGCCTCTGCTGCTATTCTCATGAGACCATCCCGAACCATAGGCTGATTTTCCTTCCTAGGGTTAAGGTTTGACTTACGCCTAGGGTAAGGGTTCTATTAACCAGAAAGCCCTGAGTTCCAAGAACACAGCAGCTGCGAAGGACTACCCAAGAAGAGCGCAAAAGTACCACAACGTGCCTGCCTCCACAGCTTTTTCCTTGGGGACATGCCTAATTCCTGGCTGATTTGCCTTTCTCGTCTTAGGGTTGGGGTTCGGCCTAGGGCTAGGATATTTTTAACTAGGAAGCCCTGAGTTCCAGGCTTACTTCATCTGCCAAAGGCATCCCAAAGGGAGTGCAAAAGTGCCACAACATGGCTGCTTTCACGGCTTTTCCCTTAGGAAGAACCCTAACACCCGGCTGATTTACCTTCCTAGGGTTACTGTTAGGCTTAGACCTAGGACTTTTAAAACCAGGAAGCCCTGGGCTCCAGGCACACTGCAGCTGTTCAAGGCATCCCAAGGGGAGCGCAAAAGTTACACAACTTGGCTGCCTCTGCTGCTATTCTCATGAGACCATCCCGAACCATAGGCTGATTTTCCTTCCTAGGGTTAAGGTTTGACTTACGCCTAGGGTAAGGGTTCTATTAACCAGAAAGCCCTGAGTTCCAAGAACACAGCAGCTGCGAAGGACTTCCCCAGAAGAGCGCAAAAGTACCACAACATGCCTGCCTCCACAGCTTTTTCCTTGGGGACATGCCTAATTCCTGGCTGATTTGCCTTTCTCGTCTTAGGGTTGGGGTTCGGCCTAGGGCTAGGATTTTTATAATCAGGAAGCCCTGAGTTCCAGGCACACTGGAGCTGTGAAAGGCATCCAAAAGCGAGTGCAGAAGTGCCACAACATGGCTGCTTTTACGGCTTTTTCCTTGGCAAGAAGCCTAACACCAGGCTGATTTCCCTTCCCTTGGTTACTGTAAGGCTTAGGCCTAGGGCTAGGACTTTGAAAACTAGGAAGCCCTTAGATCCAGGCACACTGCAGCTGTTCAAGGCATCCCAAGGGGAGTACAAAAGTGCAACAACATGGCAGCTTTCACAGCTTTTTCCTTGGCACTATCCCTATACCTAGGCTGATTTATCTGCCTAGGGTTAGGGTTAGGGTTCAGCCTAGGGCTTCGAGATTTTAACCCGGAAGCCCTGAGTTCCAGGCTTACTGCATCTGCCAAAGGCATCCCAAAGGGAGTGCAAAAGTGCCACAACATGGCTGCTTTCACAGCTTTTCCCTTAGGAAGAACCCTAATACTCGGCTGATTTACCTTCCTAGGGTTACTGTTAGGCTTAGGCCTAGGACTTTTAAAACCAGGAAGCCCTGGGCTCCAGGCACACTGCAGCTGCGAAAGGCATCCCAAGGGGAGCGCAAAAGTGACACAACTTGGCTGCCACCACTGATATTTCCATGAGACCATCCCGAACCATAGTCTGATTTTCCTTCCTAGGGTTAAGGTTTGACTTACGCCTAGGGTAAGGGTTCTATTAACCAGAAAGCCCTGAGTTCCAAGAACACAGCAGCTGCGAAGGACTACCCAAGAAGAGCGCAAAAGTACCACAACGTGCCTGCCTCCACAGCTTTTTCCTTGGGGACATGCTTAATTCCTGGCTGATTTGCCTTTCTCGTCTTAGGGTTGGGGTTCGGCCTAGGGCTAGGATATTTTTAACTAGGAAGCCCTGAGTTCCAGGCTTACTTCATCTGCCAAAGGCATCCCAAAGGGAGTGCAAAAGTGCCACAACATGGCTGCTTTCACGGCTTTTCCCTTAGGAAGAACCCTAATACGCGGCTGATTTACCTTCCTAGGGTTACTGTTAGGCTTAGGCCTAGGACTTTTAAAACCAGGAAGCCCTGGGCTCCAGGCACACTGCAGCTGTTCAAGGCATCCCAAGGGGAGCGCAAAAGTGACACAACTTGGCTGCCTCTGCTGCTATTCTCATGAGACCATCCCGAACCATAGGCTGATTTTCCTTCCTAGGGTTAAGGTTTGAGTTACGCCTAGGGTAAGGGTTCTATTAACCAGAAAGCCCTGAGTTCCAAGAACACAGCAGCTGCAAAGGACTTCCCCAGAAGAGCGCAAAAGTACCACAACATGCCTGCCTCCACAGCTTTTTCCTTGGGGACATGCCTAATTCCTGGCTGATTTGCCTTTCTCGTCTTAGGCTTGGGGTTCGGCCTAGGGCTAGGATTTTGAAAATCAGGAAGCCCTGACTTCCAGGCACACTGGAGCTGTGAAAGGCATCCAAAAGGGAGTGCAGAAGTGCCACAACACGGCTGCTTTCACGGCTTTTTCCTTGGCAAGAAGCCTAACACCAGGCTGATTTCCCTTCCCAGGGTTACTGTAAGGCTTAGGCCTAGGGCTAGGATTTTTAAAACTAGGAAGCCCTTAGCTCCAGGCACACTGCAGCTGTTCAAGGCATCCCAAGGGGAGTACAAAAGTGCAACAACATGGCAGCTTTCACAGCTTTTTCCTTGGCACCATCCCTATACCTAGGCTGATTTATCTGCCTAGGGTTAGGGTTAGGCTTCAGCCTAGGGCTTCGAGATTTTAACCCGGAAGCCCTGAGTTCCAGGCTTACTGCATCTGCCAAAGGCATCCCAAAGGGAGTGCAAAAGTGCCACAACATGGCTGCTTTCACAGCTTTTCCCTTAGGAAGAACCCTAATACTCGGCTGATTTACCTTCCTAGGGTTACTGTTAGGCTTAGGCCTAGGACTTTTAAAACCAGGAAGCCCTGGGCTCCAGGCACACTGCAGCTGCGAAAGGCATCCCAAGGGGAGCGCAAAAGTGACACAACTTGGCTGCCACCACTGATATTTCCATGAGACCATCCCGAACCATAGGCTGATTTTCCTTCCTAGGGTTAAGGTTTGAGTTACGCCTAGGGTAAGGGTTCTATTAACCAGAAAGCCCTGAGTTCCAAGAACACAGCAGCTGCGAAGGACTACCCAAGAAGAGCGCAAAAGTACCACAACGTGCCTGCCTCCACAGCTTTTTCCTTGGGGACATGCCTAATTCCTGGCTGATTTGCCTTTCTCGTCTTAGGGTTGGGGTTCGGCCTAGGGCTAGGATATTTTTAACTAGGAAGCCCTGAGTTCCAGGCTTACTTCATCTGCCAAAGGCATCCCAAAGGGAGTGCAAAAGTGCCACAACATGGCTGCTTTCACGGCTTTTCCCTTAGGAAGAACCCTAATACCCCGCTGATTTACCTTCCTAGGGTTACTGTTAGGCTTAGACCTAGGACTTTTAAAACCAGGAAGCCCTGGGCTCCAGGCACACTGCAGCTGTTCAAGGCATCCCAAGGGGAGCGCAAAAGTTACACAACTTGGCTGCCTCTGCTGCTATTCTCATGAGACCATCCCGAACCATAGGCTGATTTTCCTTCCTAGGGTTAAGGTTTGACTTACGCCTAGGGTAAGGGTTCTATTAACCAGAAAGCCCTGAGTTCCAAGAACACAGCAGCTGCGAAGGACTACCCAAGAAGAGCGCAAAAGTACCACAACGTGCCTGCCTCCACAGCTTTTTCCTTGGGGACATGCCTAATTCCTGGCTGATTTGCCTTTCTCGTCTTAGGGTTGGGGTTCGGCCTAGGGCTAGGATATTTTTAACTAGGAAGCCCTGAGTTCCAGGCTTACTTCATCTGCCAAAGGCATCCCAAAGGGAGTGCAAAAGTGCCACAACATGGCTGCTTTCACGGCTTTTCCCTTAGGAAGAACCCTAACACCCGGCTGATTTACCTTCCTAGGGTTACTGTTAGGCTTAGACCTAGGACTTTTAAAACCAGGAAGCCCTGGGCTCCAGGCACACTGCAGCTGTTCAAGGCATCCCAAGGGGAGCGCAAAAGTGACACAACTTGGCTGCCTCTGCTGCTATTCTCATGAGACCATCCCGAACCATAGGCTGATTTTCCTTCCTAGGGTTAAGGTTTGACTTACGCCTAGGGTAAGGGTTCTATTAACCAGAAAGCCCTGAGTTCCAAGAACACAGCAGCTGCGAAGGACTTCCCCAGAAGAGCGCAAAAGTACCACAACATGCCTGCCTCCACAGCTTTTTCCTTGGGGACATGCCTAATTCCTGGCTGATTTGCCTTTCTCGTCTTAGGGTTGGGGTTCGGCCTAGGGCTAGGATTTTTATAATCAGGAAGCCCTGAGTTCCAGGCACACTGGAGCTGTGAAAGGCATCCAAAAGCGAGTGCAGAAGTGCCACAACATGGCTGCTTTTACGGCTTTTTCCTTGGCAAGAAGCCTAACACCAGGCTGATTTCCCTTCCCTTGGTTACTGTAAGGCTTAGGCCTAGGGCTAGGACTTTGAAAACTAGGAAGCCCTTAGATCCAGGCACACTGCAGCTGTTCAAGGCATCCCAAGGGGAGTACAAAAGTGCAACAACATGGCAGCTTTCACAGCTTTTTCCTTGGCACCATCCCTATACCTAGGCTGATTTATCTGCCTAGGGTTAGGGTTAGGCTTCAGCCTAGGGCTTCGAGATTTTAACCCGGAAGCCCTGAGTTCCAGGCTTACTGCATCTGCCAAAGGCATCCCAAAGGGAGTGCAAAAGTGCCACAACATGGCTGCTTTCACAGCTTTTCCCTTAGGAAGAACCCTAATACTCGGCTGATTTACCTTCCTAGGGTTACTGTTAGGCTTAGGCCTAGGACTTTTAAAACCAGGAAGCCCTGGGCTCCAGGCACACTGCAGCTGCGAAAGGCATCCCAAGGGGAGCGCAAAAGTGACACAACTTGGCTGCCACCACTGATATTTCCATGAGACCATCCCGAACCATAGGCTGATTTTCCTTCCTAGGGTTAAGGTTTGAGTTACGCCTAGGGTAAGGGTTCTATTAACCAGAAAGCCCTGAGTTCCAAGAACACAGCAGCTGCGAAGGACTACCCAAGAAGAGCGCAAAAGTACCACAACGTGCCTGCCTCCACAGCTTTTTCCTTGGGGACATGCCTAATTCCTGGCTGATTTGCCTTTCTCGTCTTAGGGTTGGGGTTCGGCCTAGGGCTAGGATATTTTTAACTAGGAAGCCCTGAGTTCCAGGCTTACTTCATCTGCCAAAGGCATCCCAAAGGGAGTGCAAAAGTGCCACAACATGGCTGCTTTCACGGCTTTTCCCTTAGGAAGAACCCTAATACCCCGCTGATTTACCTTCCTAGGGTTACTGTTAGGCTTAGACCTAGGACTTTTAAAACCAGGAAGCCCTGGGCTCCAGGCACACTGCAGCTGTTCAAGGCATCCCAAGGGGAGCGCAAAAGTTACACAACTTGGCTGCCTCTGCTGCTATTCTCATGAGACCATCCCGAACCATAGGCTGATTTTCCTTCCTAGGGTTAAGGTTTGACTTACGCCTAGGGTAAGGGTTCTATTAACCAGAAAGCCCTGAGTTCCAAGAACACAGCAGCTGCGAAGGACTACCCAAGAAGAGCGCAAAAGTACCACAACGTGCCTGCCTCCACAGCTTTTTCCTTGGGGACATGCCTAATTCCTGGCTGATTTGCCTTTCTCGTCTTAGGGTTGGGGTTCGGCCTAGGGCTAGGATATTTTTAACTAGGAAGCCCTGAGTTCCAGGCTTACTTCATCTGCCAAAGGCATCCCAAAGGGAGTGCAAAAGTGCCACAACATGGCTGCTTTCACGGCTTTTCCCTTAGGAAGAACCCTAACACCCGGCTGATTTACCTTCCTAGGGTTACTGTTAGGCTTAGACCTAGGACTTTTAAAACCAGGAAGCCCTGGGCTCCAGGCACACTGCAGCTGTTCAAGGCATCCCAAGGGGAGCGCAAAAGTGACACAACTTGGCTGCCTCTGCTGCTATTCTCATGAGACCATCCCGAACCATAGGCTGATTTTCCTTCCTAGGGTTAAGGTTTGACTTACGCCTAGGGTAAGGGTTCTATTAACCAGAAAGCCCTGAGTTCCAAGAACACAGCAGCTGCGAAGGACTTCCCCAGAAGAGCGCAAAAGTACCACAACATGCCTGCCTCCACAGCTTTTTCCTTGGGGACATGCCTAATTCCTGGCTGATTTGCCTTTCTCGTCTTAGGGTTGGGGTTCGGCCTAGGGCTAGGATTTTTATAATCAGGAAGCCCTGAGTTCCAGGCACACTGGAGCTGTGAAAGGCATCCAAAAGCGAGTGCAGAAGTGCCACAACATGGCTGCTTTTACGGCTTTTTCCTTGGCAAGAAGCCTAACACCAGGCTGATTTCCCTTCCCTTGGTTACTGTAAGGCTTAGGCCTAGGGCTAGGACTTTGAAAACTAGGAAGCCCTTAGATCCAGGCACACTGCAGCTGTTCAAGGCATCCCAAGGGGAGTACAAAAGTGCAACAACATGGCAGCTTTCACAGCTTTTTCCTTGGCACTATCCCTATACCTAGGCTGATTTATCTGCCTAGGGTTAGGGTTAGGGTTCAGCCTAGGGCTTCGAGATTTTAACCCGGAAGCCCTGAGTTCCAGGCTTACTGCATCTGCCAAAGGCATCCCAAAGGGAGTGCAAAAGTGCCACAACATGGCTGCTTTCACAGCTTTTCCCTTAGGAAGAACCCTAATACTCGGCTGATTTACCTTCCTAGGGTTACTGTTAGGCTTAGGCCTAGGACTTTTAAAACCAGGAAGCCCTGGGCTCCAGGCACACTGCAGCTGCGAAAGGCATCCCAAGGGGAGCGCAAAAGTGACACAACTTGGCTGCCACCACTGATATTTCCATGAGACCATCCCGAACCATAGTCTGATTTTCCTTCCTAGGGTTAAGGTTTGACTTACGCCTAGGGTAAGGGTTCTATTAACCAGAAAGCCCTGAGTTCCAAGAACACAGCAGCTGCGAAGGACTACCCAAGAAGAGCGCAAAAGTACCACAACGTGCCTGCCTCCACAGCTTTTTCCTTGGGGACATGCCTAATTCCTGGCTGATTTGCCTTTCTCGTCTTAGGGTTGGGGTTCAGCCTAGGGCTAGGATATTTTTAACTAGGAAGCCCTGAGTTCCAGGCTTACTTCATCTGCCAAAGGCATCCCAAAGGGAGTGCAAAAGTGCCACAACATGGCTGCTTTCACGGCTTTTCCCTTAGGAAGAACCCTAATACGCGGCTGATTTACCTTCCTAGGGTTACTGTTAGGCTTAGGCCTAGGACTTTTAAAACCAGGAAGCCCTGGGCTCCAGGCACACTGCAGCTGTTCAAGGCATCTTAAGGGGAGCGCAAAAGTGACACAACTTGGCTGCCTCTGCTGCTATTCTCATGAGACCATCCCGAACCATAGGCTGATTTTCCTTCCTAGGGTTAAGGTTTGAGTTACGCCTAGGGTAAGGGTTCTATTAACCAGAAAGCCCTGAGTTCCAAGAACACAGCAGCTGCGAAGGACTTCCCAAGAAGAGCGCAAAAGTACCACAACATGCCTGCCTCCACAGCTTTTTCCTTGGGGACATGCCTAATTCCTGGCTGATTTGCCTTTCTCGTCTTAGGGTTGGGGTTCGGCCTAGGGATAGGATTTTGAAAATCAGGAAGCCCTGACTTCCAGGCACACTGGAGCTGTGAAAGGCATCCAAAAGGGAGTGCAGAAGTGCCACAACACGGCTGCTTTCACGGCTTTTTCCTTGGCAAGAAGCCTAACACCAGGCTGATTTCCCTTCCCAGGGTTACTGTAAGGCTTAGGCCTAGGGCTAGGATTTTTAAAACTAGGAAGCCCTTAGCTCCAGGCACACTGCAGCTGTTCAAGGCATCCCAAGGGGAGTACAAAAGTGCAACAACATGGCAGCTTTCACAGCTTTTTCCTTGGCACCATCCCTATACCTAGGCTGATTTATCTGCCTAGGGTTAGGGTTAGGCTTCAGCCTAGGGCTTCGAGATTTTAACCCGGAAGCCCTGAGTTCCAGGCTTACTGCATCTGCCAAAGGCATCCCAAAGGGAGTGCAAAAGTGCCACAACATGGCTGCTTTCACGGCTTTTCCCTTAGGAAGAACCCTAATACTCGGCTGATTTACCTTCCTAGGGTTACTGTTAGGCTTAGGCCTAGGACTTTTAAAACCAGGAAGCCCTGGGCTCCAGGCACACTGCAGCTGCGAAAGGCATCCCAAGGGGAGCGCAAAAGTGACACAACTTGGCTGCCACCACTGATATTTCCATGAGACCATCCCGAACCATAGGCTGATTTTCCTTCCTAGGGTGAAGGTTTGAGTTACGCCTAGGGTAAGGGTTCTATTAACCAGAAAGCCCTGAGTTCCAAGAACACAGCAGCTGCGAAGGACTACCCAAGAAGAGCGCAAAAGTACCACAACGTGCCTGCCTCCACAGCTTTTTCCTTGGGGACATGCCTAATTCCTGGCTGATTTGCCTTTCTCGTCTTAGGGTTGGGGTTCGGCCTAGGGCTAGGATATTTTTAACTAGGAAGCCCTGAGTTCCAGGCTTACTTCATCTGCCAAAGGCATCCCAAAGGGAGTGCAAAAGTGCCACAACATGGCTGCTTTCACGGCTTTTCCCTTAGGAAGAACCCTAATACCCCGCTGATTTACCTTCCTAGGGTTACTGTTAGGCTTAGACCTAGGACTTTTAAAACCAGGAAGCCCTGGGCTCCAGGCACACTGCAGCTGTTCAAGGCATCCCAAGGGGAGCGCAAAAGTTACAAAACTTGGCTGCCTCTGCTGCTATTCTCATGAGACCATCCCGAACCATAGGCTGATTTTCCTTCCTAGGGTTAAGGTTTGACTTACGCCTAGGGTAAGGGTTCTATTAACCAGAAAGCCCTGAGTTCCAAGAACACAGCAGCTGCGAAGGACTTCCCAAGAAGAGCGCAAAAGTACCACAACATGCCTGCCTCCACAGCTTTTTCCTTGGGGACATGCCTAATTCCTGGCTGATTTGCCTTTCTCGTCTTAGGGTTGGGGTTCGGCCTAGGGCTAGGATTTTTAAAATCAGGAAGCCCTGAGTTCCAGGCACACTGGAGCTGTGAAAGGCATCCAAAAGGGAGTGCAAAAGTGCCACAACATGGCTGCTTTCCCGGCTTTTTCCTTGGCAAGAAGCCTAACACCCGGCTGATTTACCTTCCTAGGGTTACTGTAAGGCTTAGGCCTAGGGCTAGGATTTTTAAAACTAGGAAGCCCTTAGCTCCAGGCACACTGCAGCTGTTCAAGGCATCCCAAGAGGGCCGCAGAAGTGACACAACTTGGCTGCCTCTGCTGCTATTCTCATGAGTTCATCCCGAACCATAGGCTGATTTTCCTTCCTAGGGTGAGGGTTAGAGTTACGCCTAGGGTTAGTGTTTTTTTAACCAGAAAGCCCTGAGTTCCAAGAACACAGCAGCTGCGAAGGACTACCCAAGAGGAGTGCAAAAGTGCCACAACATGGCTGCCTCCAGCGCTTTTTCCTTGGGACCATCATTGAACCTAGGCTTATTTACTTGCCTCCAGTTGCACCTATGGTCACGCCAAGAGATAGGGATTTTAAATCAGTAAACCCTGAGCTCCAGACCCAGTGCAGCTGCAAAAGCCTTCCCAAGGGCAGCCAAAAATTGCCTCAACATGCTCCTTCCAGTGCTTTTTTCCTTGGGAACATCCCTATACCCAGGCTGATTTATCTGCCTAGGGTTAGGGTTAGGGTTCAGCCTAGAGATAGGATTTTTTCAAACAGGAAGCCCTGAATTCCAGGCACACTGCAGCTGTTAAAGGCAGTGTTCTACGTCAACCGCAACTTAGTCTGAAATAAATGCTTTTTCCCTGAGAGCATCTGAGAGGTTTGCATGAAGCACTGATATCTGACATTTGCAATTTTGAATAGGAGAGGAGAAAGAAAATGGGAAGAAGTTTTTAATTTTAGTGGTTTCAATGTTAATTTCCGTACACTTTTTCAAAACTTGTCAGCTCAAATGCCCATCAACATCTTTTAGTCATCTGTAAGTCAGTATTCATATAAAATGTGCTTCAAATCAAAAGAATTTCAAATTTGCACTCCAAATTTCTATGCCTAGATTTATGATTTCCTCCACATATTAGATGAAAGGAAGGCCTTTTTTACTGTGGGAGTGCTGGAACACTGGAACAGGTTGCCCAGGGAAGTTGTGGGTGTCCCATCCCTGAAAGTATTCAAGGTCAGCTTGGACGGGGCTTGGAGCAGCAACAAAGGAGAAGCTTGATGGTAGAGAAACAAAGTTGGACTATAGAAGAAACTGGGATTGAAGTATAGGAGCAAGTTTTCTCTCAGCTCTTGGGGTAAATTCAAAGTTGTACAAAATGACATTTATCTGTGCTATTCACTACTGTAACAGAAATGTTCATGAAAACTGTACAGAAGATAGCAAATTTTAAAAGAGATAAGAATTACAGCATAAAATCCATGGGATGGGTTACAACATGAGACACTCTCTAAGAGAAAATCTCTGTGTTTCAGCACTTCATCATGGTAAGATTTCATGAAGTGCCAAAGAAGGCGGCAAAATATCATTCGGGACGTTATTTCCTGGAATTCAGCCTGGCCATTAGTAGGAACTGGGTTTGAACACATCATGTAGATATACCACACACACTTTCCCTTCACTGAAAAATGACTGTTTACAACGAAGAAGCAATTGGCGATCAAAATTGATTGAAAGCATCTTAAACATGTCAAGTATTTCATTGTAGATGATCTGTGATCCAAATGCTTCTTCCACCTTCGAGAGGGACAGAACAATTCTTCCATATCATGATGGTTTAAAATTGTATCAACCAATGTTTTCTGCTGAAAAGATAGCATCTATTTTTTTCTATTTTTGGAAGAAAATATTCCTAGACATACAACAGGTGAGAACTAAGTAATTTTAAAGAAACAAATGAAAAGAAAATATTCTGTAAATAGAATGAAATGAAAAGCTGTGTTTTAAATAGGAGCTAAATATGAAACAGAATTTTTGTACCAGGCATTTGAATTACTGCACCAGCTCTTTTGCCCATCAAGAGAGGCGTTTAGCATTTCAGTCTTTTCCAAGGTGTTCATGATCTGCTATGCTGATCTCTGTGTGTGCCTAGGTGTGTGTGGAAGGGGGGGCATGTGAAGGGGAGTGTGTATGTTTGCTTTACAATTGTTGTGGCAGATTCATGCCTCAGCTCCACATTTTGTTTTAGAAAGGTCACACAGAGTGGATGTGAAGTTTACTATCAACAAGAGATCAATTCCCAAATCATCCATTTCACTCTACCTTATAAATCATGTGCTTTGTTGCATATTTTATCAAATCTACTTTCAAGCCAGATGGAGGAAGGAGGATGTGGCAATCCCTCCACCATCTTGCAACTTTTATGCAAGTAGGTTTTCAAGAAAATCATCATTTCTCTTTGAAATATGTCTGGAACAGGCATGATGGTAGTGTCAACCTGTTGGAGTTTTTGTTGCTGGAAGAAGTTATACAAAAGGATTGGTTTTTACATTGACCAGTCACTGAATCAAGCTCAGGAATACATTGGAAATTCAACTGGGGCTTCCTTTCCCCGGCAGACTACTTCTAGAACGAGCTTGTACACTGAAGCTTACTCTTTTGCCCTCTTTTTGTTTCTTTCCTATTTTCTTGGCTTCTTTGCCACTCTCTAGACAATTTTGGAACTTTTTTCCCAACTCAAATGGTTTCAATAGTCTGATTGTGATCATACATTTTTACAAGGAATTTTTAAAATCTTTCCTCCAGTTAAGAAAGTCAAGGACTTAGGTCTTTTTCTTCCCTTATCAATATTGCAATGAAATTGATAAGTAAAGACCAACTCTTTCTTTTTGTTTTTAACCCAAGCAGATAATTCCCATCCATTCATCCATTTGGTGGACCAATAGTTGCCATTCTGATGGAAGTTGTCACTTCTTAACAGTAGGCATTCTGTGACTATGTTGACAGCACTTTGGGTGAAGATCCTAACTGGTCTTAGATACACATAGGGAGAAATTTGCTCAGCCAGTGTCAGTCTTAAGCATGCGTATCAGAAGATCTTTCTAGAGCTGGGAATTTTCCCATGAAAGGGATTCAGTTAGGGAAGAGACACTTGCCCCAGAGGTTTACATTCTTCTTGAAGACTGCTTAAGGAACTTAGATGCCATGTCCATTTGGATCTGTGTCTGCGCAGAACTTTGTCATGCCAGTGCTTGAAATGCATCTTGAAGAGAATTCACTAGCACAGAATGAATGAGAGTGGAAGGGGTTGGTGGGGCTAACCAGGCCCAAGCCCCCTGCCTAAACCAGGATCCCTAGAGCCTCTTGCCCAGGATTCTATCTGGGTGTACTTTTAATGTCTTCAAAGATCCAGGCTCCACAATCTTTCTGGGCAGTCTGTGCCGTGGTTCACTCACCCTCACAGTAAAGAATCATTTCCTGATGTTCCTGTATTTCAGTGTGTGCCCACTGCCTCTTGTCTTTTCACTCAGCATCACTGAAAAGACACTGATTCCCTCCCCTTTGCACTATTGCTTCCATATGGATGTGTGCTGCCATGTAGAGATATGTCAAAAACCTCCCTGAAGCCCAGGCAGATAATATTCCCTTCATCTACCAGTCAAGTTGATTCATCAGAGGAGTTTAAAGTTATGTTCAGCATGAAATGCCCCTGAAAAATCATGCTAACTACATTATTGTGTCGTCTTTCATGTGCCTGGCAAGGTTTTCCAGGAAGAGCTGCTTCATCAACTTCCTGGGTATAAAAAAGAGGCTGGCTGGTTTGTACGATTGCGAGTCCTCCTAATTGCCTTTTTTGAAGATGAGTGTCATTTGCTTACATCCAGTCCTTAGCCTCTCTTGTCGTCTACATCTTAGCAAAAAGCTTTTCCACTATGTCTGGCAAGGAGAAATTGTGCCAGCACAGAAAACATCTCCCATCGTGTTCTAGACGTTGCACGGAGGTGTGCCGAGTGTTTGGCATGAAGAAAAGAAAAGTTGTCCAAAACAGCTTCCAATCGAATGTTCATGTGATTGGAAAAGTCAGGAGAGTGCAAAGGTACTGTTTTCTAGCAGTTGGCAAGCTGCGCACACAATCCCAGTGTTGTACAGCTTCCTTCTTCACCTTTCCGAAGGTGCCGCTCTCTCCGACTCCCGGAGGCGAAGAAGCGGCTTCTTCGCGCAAAGACGATTGTGCCGCTCACTGTGCACTCCATAGCGCGGCTTCTGCCGAAAGACGCCCGGGAGCGGCTCTTAGCTCCGGACAGCATCGTACCTTCGTCTTTAGCGTCTCTTCTCGTCTACATCTTAGCAAAAAACTTTTCTACTATGTCTGGCAAGGAAAAACTGTGCCAGCACAGAAAACATCTCCCATCGTGTTCTAGACGTTGCACGGAGGTGTGCCGAGTGTTTGGCATGAAGGAAAGAAAAGTTGTCCAAAACAGCTTCCAATCGAATGTTCATGTGATTGGAAAAGTCAGGAGAGTGCAAAGGTACTGTTTTCTAGCAGTTGGCAAGCTGCGCACACAATCCCAGTGTTGTACAGCTTCCTTCTTCACCTTTCCGAAGGTGCCGCTCTCTCCGGCTCCCGGAGGCGAAGAAGCGGCTTCTTCGCGCAAAGACGATTGTGCCGCTCACTGTGCACTCCTTAGCGCGGCTTCTGCCGAAAGACGCCCGGGAGCGGCTCTTAGCTCCGGACAGCATCGTACCTTCGTCTTTAGCGTCTCTTCTCGTCTACATCTTAGCAAAAAGCTTTTCTACTATGTCTGGCGAGGAAAAACTGTGCCAGCACAGAAAACATCTCCCATCGAGTTCTAGACGTTGCACGGAGGTGTGCCGAGTGTTTGGCATGAAGAAAAGAAAAGTTGTCCAAAACAGCTTCCAATCGAATGTTCATGTGATTGGAAAAGTCAGGAGAGTGCAAAGGTACTGTTTTCTAGCAGTTGGCAAGCTGCGCACACAATCCCAGTGTTGTACAGCTTCCTTCTTCACCTTTCCGAAGGTGCCGCTCTCTCCGGCTCCCGGAGGCGAAGAAGCGGCTTCTTCGCGCAAAGACGATTGTGCCGCTCACTTTGCACTCCTTAGCGCGGCTTCTGCCAAAAGACGCCCGGGAGCGGCTCTTAGCCCCGGACAGCATCTTACCTACGCCTTTAGCGTCTCTTCTCGTCTACATCTTAGCAAAAAGCTTTTCCACTCTGTCTGGCGAGGAAAAACTGTGCCAGCACAGAAAACATCTCCCATCGTGTTCTAGACGTTGCACGGAGGTGTGCCGAGTGTTTGGCATGAAGAAAAGAAAAGTTGTCCAAAACAGCTTCCAATCGAATGTTCATGTGATTGGAAAAGTCAGGAGAGTGCAAAGGTACTGTTTTCTATCAGTTGGCAAGCTGCGCACACAATCCCAGTGTTGTACAGCTTCCTTCTTCACCTTTCCGAAGGTGCCGCTCTCTCCAGCTCCCGGAGGCGAAGAAGCGGCTTCTTCGCGCAAAGACGATTGTGCCGCTCACTGTGCACTCCTTAGCGCAGCTTCTGCCGAAAGACGCCCGGGAGCGGCTCTTAGCCCCGGACAGCATCATACTTACGTCTTTAGCGTCTCTTCTCGTCTACATCTTAGCAAAAAGCTTTTCCACTATGTCTGGCGAGGAAAAACTGTGCCAGCACAGATAATATCTCCCATCGTGTTCTAGACGTTGCACGGAGGTGTGCCGAGTGTTTGGCATGAAGAAAAGAAAAGTTGTCCAAAACAGCTTCCAATCGAATGTTCATGTGATTGGAAAAGTCAGGAGAGTGCAAAGGTACTGTTTCCTAGCAGTTGGCAAGCTGCGCACACAATCCCAGTGTTGTACAGCTTCCTTCTTCACCTTTCCGAAGGTGCCGCTCTCTCCGGCTCCCGGAGGCGAAGAAGCGGCTTCTTCGCGCAAAGACGATTGTGCCGCTCACTGTGCACTCCATAGCGCGGCTTCTGCCGAAAGACGCCCGGGAGCGGCTCTTAGCTCCGGAGAGCATCGTACCTTCGTCTTTAGCGTCTCTTCTCGTCTACATCTTAGCAAAAAGCTTTTCTACTATGTCTGCCAAGGAAAAACTGTGCCAGCACAGAAAACATCACCCGTCGTGTTCTAGACGTTGCACGGAGGTGTGCCGAGTGTTTGGCATGAAGGAAAGAAAAGGTGTCCAAAACAGCTTCCAATCGAATGTTCATGTGATTGGAAAAGTCAGGAGAGTGCAAAGGTACTGTTTTCTAGCAGTTGGCAAGCTGCGCACACAATCCCAGTGTTGTACAGCTTCCTTCTTCACCTTTCCGAAGGTGCCGCTCTCTCCGGCTCCCGGAGGCGAAGAAGCGGCTTCTTCGCGCAAAGACGATTGTGCCGCTCACTGTGCACTCCTTAGCGCGGCTTCTGCCGAAAGACGCCCGGGAGCGGCTCTTAGCTCCGGACAGCATCGTACCTTCGTCTTTAGCGTCTCTTCTCGTCTACATCTTAGCAAAAAACTTTTCTACTATGTCTGGCGAGGAAAAACTGTGCCAGCACAGAAAACATCTCCCATCGTGTTCTAGACGTTGCACGGAGGTGTGCCGAGTGTTTGGCATGAAGGAAAGAAAAGTTGTCCAAAACAGCTTCCAATCGAATGTTCATGTGATTGGAAAAGTCAGGAGAGTGCAAAGGTACTGTTTTCTAGCAGTTGGCAAGCTGCGCACACAATCCCAGTGTTGTACAGCTTCCTTCTTCACCTTTCCGAAGGTGCCGCTCTCTCCGGCTCCCGGAGGCGAAGAAGCGGCTTCTTCGCGCAAAGACGATTGTGCCGCTCACTGTGCACTCCTTAGCGCGGCTTCTGCCGAAAGACGCCCGGGAGCGGCTCTTAGCTCCGGACAGCATCGTACCTTCGTCTTTAGCGTCTCTTCTCGTCTACATCTTAGCAAAAAGCTTTTCTACTATGTCTGGCGAGGATAAACTGTGCCAGCACAGAAAACATCACCCATCGTGTTCTAGACGTTGCACGGAGGTGTGCCGAGTGTTTGGCATGAAGAAAAGAAAAGTTGTCCAAAACAGCTTCCAATCGAATGTTCATGTGATTGGAAAAGTCAGGAGAGTGCAAAGGTACTGTTTTCTAGCAGTTGGCAAGCTGCGCACACAATCCCAGTGTTGTACAGCTTCCTTCTTCACCTTTCCGAAGGTGCCGCTCTCTCCGGCTCCCGGAGGCGAAGAAGCGGCTTCTTCGCGCAAAGACGATTGTGCCGCTCACTGTGCACTCCTTAGCGCGGCTTCTGCCGAAAGACGCCCGGGAGCGGCTCTTAGCTCCGGACAGCATCGTACCTACGTCTTTAGCGTCTCTTCTCGTCTACATCTTAGCAAAAAGCTTTTCCACTATGTCTGGCGAGGATAAACTGTGCCAGCACAGAAAACATCACCCATCGTGTTCTAGACGTTGCACGGAGGTGTGCCGAGTGTTTGGCATGAAGGAAAGAAAAGTTGTCCAAAACAGCTTCCAATCGAATGTTCATGTGATTGGAAAAGTCAGGAGAGTGCAAAGGTACTGTTTTCTAGCAGTTGGCAAGCTGCGCACACAATCCCAGTGTTGTACAGCTTCCTTCTTCACCTTTCCGAAGGTGCCGCTCTCTCCGACTCCCGGAGGCGAAGAAGCGGCTTCTTCGCGCAAAGACGATTGTGCCGTTCACTGTGCACTCCTTAGCGCGGCTTCTGCCGAAAGACGCCCGGGAGCGGCTCTTAGCTCCGGACAGCATCGAACCTTCGTCTTTAGGGTCTCTTCTCGTCTACATCTTAGCAAAAAGCTTTTCTGCTATGTCTGGCAAGGAAAAACTGTGCCAGCACAGAAAACATCTCCCATCGTGTTCTAGACGTTGCACGATCCCTATACTTAGGCTGAATTCTTTCCTGGGGATAGGGTTAGGCTTCAGTCTAGGGCTTGGAGTATTTTAACCAGGAAGCCCTGAGTTCCAGGCTTACTTCATCTGCCAAAGGCATCCCAAAGGGAGTGCAGAAGTGCCACAACATGGCTGCTTTCACGGCTTTTCCCTTAGGAAGAACCCTAATACCCGGCTGATTTACCTTCCTAGGGTTACTGTTAGGCTTAGGCCTAGGACTTTTAAAACCAGGAAGCCCTGGGCTCCAGGCACACTGCAGCTGCGAAAGGCATCCCAAGGGGAGCGCAAAAGTGACGCAACTTGGCTGCCACCACTGATATTTCCATGAGACCATCCCGAACCATAGGCTGATTTTCCTTCCTAGGGTTAAGGTTTGAGTTACGCCTAGGGTAAGGGTTCTATTAACCAGAAAGCCCTGAGTTCCAAGAACACAGCAGCTGCGAAGGACTACCCAAGAAGAGCGCAAAAGTACCACAACGTGCCTGCCTCCACAGCTTTTTCCTTGGGGACATGCCTAATTCCTGGCTGATTTGCCTTTCTCGTCTTAGGGTTGGGGTTCGGCCTAGGGCTAGGATATTTTTAACTAGGAAGCCCTGAGTTCCAGGCTTACTGCATCTGCCAAAGGCATCCCAAAGGGAGTGCAAAAGTGCCACAACATGGCTGCTTTCACGGCTTTTCCCTTAGGAAGAACCCTAATACCCGGCTGATTTACCTTCCTAGGTTTACTGTTAGGCTTAGACCTAGGACTTTTAAAACCAGGAAGCCCTGGGCTCCAGGCACACTGCAGCTGTTCAAGGCATCCCAAGGGGAGCGCAAAAGTGACACAACTTGGCTGCCTCTGCTGCTATTCTCATGAGACCATCCCGAACCATAGGCTGATTTTCCTTCCTAGGGTTAAGGTTTGAGTTACGCCTAGGGTAAGGGTTCTATTAACCAGAAAGCCCTGAGTTCCAAGAACACAGCAGCTGCGAAGGACTTCCCAAGAAGAGCGCAAAAGTACCACAACATGCCTGCCTCCACAGCTTTTTCCTTGGGGACATGCCTAATTCCTGGCTGATTTGCCTTTCTCGTCTTAGGGTTGGGGTTCGGCCTAGGGCTAGGATTTTGAAAATCAGGAAGCCCTGACTTCCAGGCACACTGGAGCTGTGAAAGGCATCCAAAAGGGAGTGCAGAAGTGCCACAACATGGCTGCTTTCACGGCTTTTTCCTTGGCAAGAAGCCTAACACCAGGCTGATTTCCCTTCCCAGGGTTACTGTAAGGCTTAGGCCTAGGGCTAGGATTTTTAAAACTAGGAAGCCCTTAGCTCCAGGCACACTGCAGCTGTTCAAGGCATCCCAAGGGGAGTACAAAAGTGCAACAACATGGCAGCTTTCACAGCTTTTTCCTTGGCACTATCCCTATACCTAGGCTGATTTATCTGCCTAGGGTTAGGGTTAGGCTTCAGCCTTGGGCTTCGAGATTTTAACCCGGAAGCCCTGAGTTCCAGGCTTACTGCATCTGCCAAAGGCATCCCAAAGGGAGTGCAAAAGTGCCACAACATGGCTGCTTTCACAGCTTTTCCCTTAGGAAGAACCCTAATACTCGGCTGATTTACCTTCCTAGGGTTACTGTTAGGCTTAGGCCTAGGACTTTTAAAACCAGGAAGCCCTGGGCTCCAGGCACACTGCAGCTGCGAAAGGCATCCCAAGGGGAGCGCAAAAGTGACACAACTTGGCTGCCACCACTGATATTTCCATGAGACCATCCCGAACCATAGGCTGATTTTCCTTCCTAGGGTTAAGGTTTGAGTTACGCCTAGGGTAAGGGTTCTATTAACCAGAAAGCCCTGAGTTCCAAGAACACAGCAGCTGCTAAGGACTATCCAAGAAGAGCGCAAAAGTACCACAACATGCCTGCCTCCACAGCTTTTTCCTTGGGGACATGCCTAATTCCTGGCTGATTTGCCTTTCTCGTCTTAGGGTTGGGGTTCGGCCTAGGGCTAGGATTTTTTTAACTAGGAAGCCCTGAGTTCCAGGCTTACTTCATCTGCCAAAGGCATCCCAAAGGGAGTGCAAAAGTGCCACAACATGGCTGCTTTCACGGCTTTTCCCTTAGGAAGAACCCTAATACGCGGCTGATTTACCTTCCTAGGGTTACTGTTAGGCTTAGGCCTAGGACTTTTAAAACCAGGAAGCCCTGGGCTCCAGGCACACTGCAGCTGCGAAAGGCATCCCAAGGGGAGCGCAAAAGTGACGCAACTTGGCTGCCACCACTGATATTTCCATGAGACCATCCCGAACCATAGGCTGATTTTCCTTCCTAGGGTTAAGGTTTGAGTTACGCCTTGGGTAAGGGTTCTATTAACCAGAAAGCCCTGAGTTCCAAGAACACAGCAGCTGCGAAGGACTAGCCAAGAAGAGCGCAAAAGTACCACAACATGCCTGCCTCCACAGCTTTTTCCTTGGGGACATGCCTAATTCCTGGCTGATTTGCCTTTCTCGTCTTAGGGTTGGGGTTCGGCCTAGGGCTAGGATTTTTAAAATCAGGAAGCCCTGAGTTCCAGGCACACTGGAGCTGTGAAAGGCATCCCAAGAGGGCCGCAGAAGTGACACAACTTGGCTGCCTCTGCTGCTATTCTCATGAGTCCATCTCGAACCATAGGCTGATTTTCCTTCCTAGGGTGAGGGTTAGAGTTACGCCTAGGGTTAGTGTTTTTTTAACCAGAAAGCCCTGAGTTCCAAGAACACAGCAGCTGCGAAGGACTACCCAAGAGGAGTGCAAAAGTGCCACAACATGGCTGCCTCCAGCGCTTTTTCCTTGGGACCATCATTGAACCTAGGCTTATTACATTGCCTCCAGTTGCACCTATGGTCACGCCAAGAGATAGGGATTTTAAATCAGTAAACCCTGAGCTCCAGACCCAGTGCAGCTGCAAAAGCCTTCCCAAGGGCAGCCAAAAATTGCCTCAACATGCTCCTTCCAGTGCTTTTTTCCTTGGGAACATCCCTATACCCAGGCTGATTTATCTGCCTAGGGTTAGGGTTAGGGTTCAGCCTAGAGATAGGATTTTTTCAAACAGGAAGCCCTGAATTCCAGGCACACTGCAGCTGTTAAAGGCAGTGTTCTACGTCAACCGCAACTTAGTCTGAAATAAATGCTTTTTCCCTGAGAGCATCTGAGAGGTTTGCATGAAGCACTGATATCTGACATTTGCAATTTTGAATAGGAGAGGAGAAAGAAAATGGGAAGAAGTTTTTAATTTTAGTGGTTTCAATGTTAATTTCCGTACACTTTTTCAAAACTTGTCAGCTCAAATGCCCATCAACATCTTTTAGTCATCTGTAAGTCAGTATTCATATAAAATGTGCTTCAAATCAAAAGAATTTCAAATTTGCACTCCAAATTTCTATGCCTAGATTTATGATTTCCTACACATATTAGATGAAAGGAAGGCCTTTTTTACTGTGGGAGTGCTGGAACACTGGAACAGGTTGCCCAGGGAAGTTGTGGGTGTCCCATCCCTGAAAGTATTCAAGGTCAGCTTGGACGGGGCTTGGAGCAGCAACAAAGGAGAAGCTTGATGGTAGAGAAACAAAGTTGGACTATAGAAGAAACTGGGATTGAAGTATAGGAGCAAGTTTTCTCTCAGCTCTTGGGGTAAATTCAAAGTTGTACAAAATGACATTTATCTGTGCTATTCACTACTGTAACAGAAATGTTCATGAAAACTGTACAGAAGATAGCAAATTTTAAAAGAGATAAGAATTACAGCATAAAATCCATGGGATGGGTTACAACATGAGACACTCTCTAAGAGAAAATCTCTGTGTTTCAGCACTTCATCATGGTAAGATTTCATGAAGTGCCAAAGAAGGCGGCAAAATATCATTCGGGACGTTATTTCCTGGAATTCAGCCTGGCCATTAGTAGGAACTGGGTTTGAACACATCATGTAGATATACCACACACACTTTCCCTTCACTGAAAAATGACTGTTTACAACGAAGAAGCAATTGGCGATCAAAATTGATTGAAAGCATCTTAAACATGTCAAGTATTTCATTGTAGATGATCTGTGATCCAAATGCTTCTTCCACCTTCGAGAGGGACAGAACAATTCTTCCATATCATGATGGTTTAAAATTGTATCAACCAATGTTTTCTGCTGAAAAGATAGCATCTATTTTTTTCTATTTTTGGAAGAAAATATTCCTAGACATACAACAGGTGAGAACTAAGTAATTTTAAAGAAACAAATGAAAAGAAAATATTCTGTAAATAGAATGAAATGAAAAGCTGTGTTTTAAATAGGAGCTAAATATGAAACAGAATTTTTGTACCAGGCATTTGAATTACTGCACCAGCTCTTTTGCCCATCAAGAGAGGCGTTTAGCATTTCAGTCTTTTCCAAGGTGTTCATGATCTGCTATGCTGATCTCTGTGTGTGCCTAGGTGTGTGTGGAAGGGGGGGCATGTGAAGGGGAGTGTGTATGTTTGCTTTACAATTGTTGTGGCAGATTCATGCCTCAGCTCCACATTTTGTTTTAGAAAGGTCACACAGAGTGGATGTGAAGTTTACTATCAACAAGAGATCAATTCCCAAATCATCCATTTCACTCTACCTTATAAATCATGTGCTTTGTTGCATATTTTATCAAATCTACTTTCAAGCCAGATGGAGGAAGGAGGATGTGGCAATCCCTCCACCATCTTGCAACTTTTATGCAAGTAGGTTTTCAAGAAAATCATCATTTCTCTTTGAAATATGTCTGGAACAGGCATGATGGTAGTGTCAACCTGTTGGAGTTTTTGTTGCTGGAAGAAGTTATACAAAAGGATTGGTTTTTACATTGACCAGTCACTGAATCAAGCTCAGGAATACATTGGAAATTCAACTGGGGCTTCCTTTCCCCGGCAGACTACTTCTAGAACGAGCTTGTACACTGAAGCTTACTCTTTTGCCCTCTTTTTGTTTCTTTCCTATTTTCTTGGCTTCTTTGCCACTCTCTAGACAATTTTGGAACTTTTTTCCCAACTCAAATGGTTTCAATAGTCTGATTGTGATCATACATTTTTACAAGGAATTTTTAAAATCTTTCCTCCAGTTAAGAAAGTCAAGGACTTAGGTCTTTTTCTTCCCTTATCAATATTGCAATGAAATTGATAAGTAAAGACCAACTCTTTCTTTTTCTTTTTAACCCAAGCAGATAATTCCCATCCATTCATCCATTTGGTGGACCAATAGTTGCCATTCTGATGGAAGTTGTCACTTCTTAACAGTAGGCATTCTGTGACTATGTTGACAGCACTTTGGGTGAAGATCCTAACTGGTCTTAGATACACATAGGGAGAAATTTGCTCAGCCAGTGTCAGTCTTAAGCATGCGTATCAGAAGATCTTTCTAGAGCTGGGAATTTTCCCATGAAAGGGATTCAGTTAGGGAAGAGACACTTGCCCCAGAGGTTTACATTCTTCTTGAAGACTGCTTAAGGAACTTAGATGCCATGTCCATTTGGATCTGTGTCTGCGCAGAACTTTGTCATGCCAGTGCTTGAAATGCATCTTGAAGAGAATTCACTAGCACAGAATGAATGAGAGTGGAAGGGGTTGGTGGGGCTAACCAGGCCCAAGCCCCCTGCCTAAACCAGGATCCCTAGAGCCTCTTGCCCAGGATTCTATCTGGGTGTACTTTTAATGTCTTCAAAGATCCAGGCTCCACAATCTTTCTGGGCAGTCTGTGCCGTGGTTCACTCACCCTCACAGTAAAGAATCATTTCCTGATGTTCCTGTATTTCAGTGTGTGCCCACTGCCTCTTGTCTTTTCACTCAGCATCACTGAAAAGACACTGATTCCCTCCCCTTTGCACTATTGCTTCCATATGGATGTGTGCTGCCATGTAGAGATATGTCAAAAACCTCCCTGAAGCCCAGGCAGATAATATTCCCTTCATCTACCAGTCAAGTTGATTCATCAGAGGAGTTTAAAGTTATGTTCAGCATGAAATGCCCCTGAAAAATCATGCTAACTACATTATTGTGTCGTCTTTCATGTGCCTGGCAAGGTTTTCCAGGAAGAGCTGCTTCATCAACTTCCTGGGTATAAAAAAGAGGCTGGCTGGTTTCTACGATTGCGAGTCCTCCTAATTGCCTTTTTTGAAGATGAGTGTCATTTGCTTACATCCAGTCCTTAGCCTCTCTTGTCGTCTACATCTTAGCAAAAAGCTTTTCCACTATGTCTGGCAAGGAGAAATTGTGCCAGCACAGAAAACATCTCCCATCGTGTTCTAGACGTTGCACGGAGGTGTGCCGAGTGTTTGGCATGAAGAAAAGAAAAGTTGTCCAAAACAGCTTCCAATCGAATGTTCATGTGATTGGAAAAGTCAGGAGAGTGCAAAGGTACTGTTTTCTAGCAGTTGGCAAGCTGCGCACACAATCCCAGTGTTGTACAGCTTCCTTCTTCACCTTTCCGAAGGTGCCGCTCTCTCCGGCTCCCGGGAGGCGAAGAAGCGGCTTCTTCGCGCAAAGACGATTGTGCCGCTCACTGTGCACTCCTTAGCGCGGCTTCTGCCGAAAGACGCCCGGGAGCGGCTCTTAGCTCCGGAGAGCATCGTACCTTCGTCTTTAGCGTCTCTTCTCGTCTACATCTTAGCAAAAAGCTTTTCTACTATGTCTGGCGAGGAAAAACTGTGCCAGCACAGAAAACATCTCCCATCGTGTTCTAGACGTTGCACGGAGGTGTGCCGAGTGTTTGGCATGAAGGAAAGAAAAGTTGTCCAAAACAGCTTCCAATCGAATGTTCATGTGATTGGAAAAGTCAGGAGAGTGCAAAGGTACTGTTTTCTAGCAGTTGGCAAGCTGCGCACACAATCCCAGTGTTGTACAGCTTCCTTCTTCACCTTTCCGAAGGTGCCGCTCTCTCCGGCTCCCGGAGGCGAAGAAGCGGCTTCTTCGCGCAAAGACGATTGTGCCGCTCACTGTGCACTCCTTAGCGCGGCTTCTGCCGAAAGACGCCCGGGAGCGGCTCTTAGCTCCGGACAGCATCGAACCTTCGTCTTTAGCGTCTCTTCTCGTCTACATCTTAGCAAAAAGCTTTTCTGCTATGTCTGGCGCGGAAAAACTGTGCCAGCACAGAAAACATCTCCCATCGTGTTCTAGACGTTGCACGATCCCTATACTTAGGCTGAATTCTTTCCTGGGGATAGGGTTAGGCTTCAGTCTAGGGCTTGGAGTATTTTAACCAGGAAGCCCTGAGTTCCAGGCTTACTGCATCTGCCAAAGGCATCCCAAAGGGAGTGCAGAAGTGCCACAACATGGCTGCTTTCACGGCTTTTCCCTTAGGAAGAACCCTAATACCCGGCTGATTTACCTTCCTAGGGTTACTGTTAGGCTTAGGCCTAGGACTTTTAAAACCAGGAAGCCCTGGGCTCCAGGCACACTGCAGCTGCGAAAGGCATCCCAAGGGGAGCGCAAAAGTGACGCAACTTGGCTGCCACCACTGATATTTCCATGAGACCATCCCGAACCATAGGCTGATTTTCCTTCCTAGGGTTAAGGTTTGAGTTACGCCTAGGGTAAGGGTTCTATTAACCAGAAAGCCCTGAGTTCCAAGAACACAGCAGCTGCGAAGGACTACCCAAGAAGAGCGCAAAAGTACCACAACGTGCCTGCCTCCACAGCTTTTTCCTTGGGGACATGCCTAATTCCTGGCTGATTTGCCTTTCTCGTCTTAGGGTTGGGGTTCGGCCTAGGGCTAGGATATTTTTAACTAGGAAGCCCTGAGTTCCAGGCTTACTGCATCTGCCAAAGGCATCCCAAAGGGAGTGCAAAAGTGCCACAACATGGCTGCTTTCACGGCTTTTCCCTTAGGAAGAACCCTAATACGCGGCTGATTTACCTTCCTAGGGTTACTGTTAGGCTTAGACCTAGGACTTTTAAAACCAGGAAGCCCTGGGCTCCAGGCACACTGCAGCTGTTCAAGGCATCCCAAGGGGAGCGCAAAAGTGACACAACTTGGCTGCCTCTGCTGCTATTCTCATGAGACCATCCCGAACCATAGGCTGATTTTCCTTCCTAGGGTTAAGGTTTGAGTTACGCCTAGGGTAAGGGTTCTATTAACCAGAAAGCCCTGAGTTCCAAGAACACAGCAGCTGCGAAGGACTTCCCAAGAAGAGCGCAAAAGTACCACAACATGCCTGCCTCCACAGCTTTTTCCTTGGGGACATGCCTAATTCCTGGCTGATTTGCCTTTCTCGTCTTAGGGTTGGGGTTCGGCCTAGGGCTAGGATTTTGAAAATCAGGAAGCCCTGACTTCCAGGCACACTTGAGCTGTGAAAGGCATCCAAAAGGGAGTGCAGAAGTGCCACAACATGGCTGCTTTCACGGCTTTTTCCTTGGCAAGAAGCCTAACACCAGGCTGATTTCCCTTCCCAGGGTTACTGTTAGGCTTAGGCCTAGGGCTAGGATTTTTAAAACTAGGAAGCCCTTAGCTCCAGGCACACTGCAGCTGTTCAAGGCATCCCAAGGGGAGTACAAAAGTGCAACAACATGGCAGCTTTCACAGCTTTTTCCTTGGCACTATCCCTATACCTAGGCTGATTTATCTGCCTAGGGTTAGGGTTAGGCTTCAGCCTTGGGCTTCGAGATTTTAACCCGGAAGCCCTGAGTTCCAGGCTTACTGCATCTGCCAAAGGCATCCCAAAGGGAGTGCAAAAGTGCCACAACATGGCTGCTTTCACAGCTTTTCCCTTAGGAAGAACCCTAATACTCGGCTGATTTACCTTCCTAGGGTTACTGTTAGGCTTAGGCCTAGGACTTTTAAAACCAGGAAGCCCTGGGCTCCAGGCACACTGCAGCTGCGAAAGGCATCCCAAGGGGAGCGCAAAAGTGACACAACTTGGCTGCCACCACTGATATTTCCATGAGACCATCCCGAACCATAGGCTGATTTTCCTTCCTAGGGTTAAGGTTTGAGTTACGCCTAGGGTAAGGGTTCTATTAACCAGAAAGCCCTGAGTTCCAAGAACACAGCAGCTGCTAAGGACTACCCAAGAAGAGCGCAAAAGTACCACAACATGCCTGCCTCCACAGCTTTTTCCTTGGGGACATGCCTAATTCCTGGCTGATTTGCCTTTCTCGTCTTAGGGTTGGGGTTCGGCCTAGGGCTAGGATTTTTTTAACTAGGAAGCCCTGAGTTCCAGGCTTACTGCATCTGCCAAAGGCATCCCAAAGGGAGTGCAAAAGTGCCACAACATGGCTGCTTTCACGGCTTTTCCCTTAGGAAGAACCCTAATACGCGGCTGATTTACCTTCCTAGGGTTACTGTTAGGCTTAGGCCTAGGACTTTTAAAACCAGGAAGCCCTGGGCTCCAGGCACACTGCAGCTGCGAAAGGCATCCCAAGGGGAGCGCAAAAGTGACGCAACTTGGCTGCCACCACTGATATTTCCATGAGACCATCCCGAACCATAGGCTGATTTTCCTTCCTAGGGTTAAGGTTTGAGTTACGCCTTGGGTAAGGGTTCTATTAACCAGAAAGACCTGAGTTCCAAGAACACAGCAGCTGCGAAGGACTAGCCAAGAAGAGCGCAAAAGTACCACAACGTGCCTGCCTCCACAGCTTTTTCCTTGGGGACATGCCTAATTCCTGGCTGATTTGCCTTTCTCGTCTTAGGGTTGGGGTTCGGCCTAGGGCTAGGATTTTTAAAATCAGGAAGCCCTGAGTTCCAGGCACACTGGAGCTGTGAAAGGCATCCAAAAGGGAGTGCAAAAGTGCCACAACATGGCTGCTTTCCCGGCTTTTTCCTTGGCAAGAAGCCTAACACCAGGCTGATTTACCTTCCTAGGGTTACTGTAAGGCTTAGGCCTAGGGCTAGGATTTTTAAAACTAGGAAGCCCTTAGCTCCAGGCACACTGGAGCTGTGAAAGGCGTCCCAAGAGGGCCGCAGAAGTGACACAACTTGGCTGCCTCTGCTGCTATTCTCATGAGTCCATCCCGAACCATAGGCTGATTTTCCTTCCTAGGGTGAGGGTTAGAGTTACGCCTAGGGTTAGTGTTTTTTTAACCAGAAAGCCCTGAGTTCCAAGAACACAGCAGCTGCGAAGGACTACCCAAGAGGAGTACAAAAGTGCCACAACATGGCTGCCTCCAGCGCTTTTTCCTTGGGACCATCATTGAACCTAGGCTTATTTACTTGCCTCCAGTTGCACCTATGGTCACGCCAAGAGATAGGGATTTTAAATCAGTAAACCCTGAGCTCCAGACCCAGTGCAGCTGCAAAAGCCTTCCCAAGGGCAGCCAAAAATTGCCTCAACATGCTCCTTCCAGTGCTTTTTTCCTTGGGAACATCCCTATACCCAGGCTGATTTATCTGCCTAGGGTTAGGGTTAGGGTTCAGCCTAGAGATAGGATTTTTTCAAACAGGAAGCCCTGAATTCCAGGCACACTGCAGCTGTTAAAGGCAGTGTTCTACGTCAACCGCAACTTAGTCTGAAATAAATGCTTTTTCCCTGAGAGCATCTGAGAGGTTTGCATGAAGCACTGATATCTGACATTTGCAATTTTGAATAGGAGAGGAGAAAGAAAATGGGAAGAAGTTTTTAATTTTAGTGGTTTCAATGTTAATTTCCGTACACTTTTTCAAAACTTGTCAGCTCAAATGCCCATCAACATCTTTTAGTCATCTGTAAGTCAGTATTCATATAAAATGTGCTTCAAATCAAAAGAATTTCAAATTTGCACTCCAAATTTCTATGCCTAGATTTATGATTTCCTCCACATATTAGATGAAAGGAAGGCCTTTTTTACTGTGGGAGTGCTGGAACACTGGAACAGGTTGCCCAGGGAAGTTGTGGGTGTCCCATCCCTGAAAGTATTCAAGGTCAGCTTGGACGGGGCTTGGAGCAGCAACAAAGGAGAAGCTTGATGGTAGAGAAACAAAGTTGGACTATAGAAGAAACTGGGATTGAAGTATAGGAGCAAGTTTTCTCTCAGCTCTTGGGGTAAATTCAAAGTTGTACAAAATGACATTTATCTGTGCTATTCACTACTGTAACAGAAATGTTCATGAAAACTGTACAGAAGATAGCAAATTTTAAAAGAGATAAGAATTACAGCATAAAATCCATGGGATGGGTTACAACATGAGACACTCTCTAAGAGAAAATCTCTGTGTTTCAGCACTTCATCATGGTAAGATTTCATGAAGTGCCAAAGAAGGCGGCAAAATATCATTCGGGACGTTATTTCCTGGAATTCAGCCTGGCCATTAGTAGGAACTGGGTTTGAACACATCATGTAGATATACCACACACACTTTCCCTTCACTGAAAAATGACTGTTTACAACGAAGAAGCAATTGGCGATCAAAATTGATTGAAAGCATCTTAAACATGTCAAGTATTTCATTGTAGATGATCTGTGATCCAAATGCTTCTTCCACCTTCGAGAGGGACAGAACAATTCTTCCATATCATGATGGTTTAAAATTGTATCAACCAATGTTTTCTGCTGAAAAGATAGCATCTATTTTTTTCTATTTTTGGAAGAAAATATTCCTAGACATACAACAGGTGAGAACTAAGTAATTTTAAAGAAACAAATGAAAAGAAAATATTCTGTAAATAGAATGAAATGAAAAGCTGTGTTTTAAATAGGAGCTAAATATGAAACAGAATTTTTGTACCAGGTATTTGAATTACTGCACCAGCTCTTTTGCCCATCAAGAGAGGCGTTTAGCATTTCAGTCTTTTCCAAGGTGTTCATGATCTGCTATGCTGATCTCTGTGTGTGCCTAGGTGTGTGTGGAAGGGGGGGCATGTGAAGGGGAGTGTGTATGTTTGCTTTACAATTGTTGTGGCAGATTCATGCCTCAGCTCCACATTTTGTTTTAGAAAGGTCACACAGAGTGGATGTGAAGTTTACTATCAACAAGAGATCAATTCCCAAATCATCCATTTCACTCTACCTTATAAATCATGTGCTTTGTTGCATATTTTATCAAATCTACTTTCAAGCCAGATGGAGGAAGGAGGATGTGGCAATCCCTCCACCATCTTGCAACTTTTATGCAAGTAGGTTTTCAAGAAAATCATCATTTCTCTTTGAAATATGTCTGGAACAGGCATGATGGTAGTGTCAACCTGTTGGAGTTTTTGTTGCTGGAAGAAGTTATACAAAAGGATTGGTTTTTACATTGACCAGTCACTGAATCAAGCTCAGGAATACATTGGAAATTCAACTGGGGCTTCCTTTCCCCGGCAGACTACTTCTAGAACGAGCTTGTACACTGAAGCTTACTCTTTTGCCCTCTTTTTGTTTCTTTCCTATTTTCTTGGCTTCTTTGCCACTCTCTAGACAATTTTGGAACTTTTTTCCCAACTCAAATGGTTTCAATAGTCTGATTGTGATCATACATTTTTACAAGGAATTTTTAAAATCTTTCCTCCAGTTAAGAAAGTCAAGGACTTAGGTCTTTTTCTTCCCTTATCAATATTGCAATGAAATTGATAAGTAAAGACCAACTCTTTCTTTTTCTTTTTAACCCAAGCAGATAATTCCCATCCATTCATCCATTTGGTGGACCAATAGTTGCCATTCTGATGGAAGTTGTCACTTCTTAACAGTAGGCATTCTGTGACTATGTTGACAGCACTTTGGGTGAAGATCCTAACTGGTCTTAGATACACATAGGGAGAAATTTGCTCAGCCAGTGTCAGTCTTAAGCATGCGTATCAGAAGATCTTTCTAGAGCTGGGAATTTTCCCATGAAAGGGATTCAGTTAGGGAAGAGACACTTGCCCCAGAGGTTTACATTCTTCTTGAAGACTGCTTAAGGAACTTAGATGCCATGTCCATTTGGATCTGTGTCTGCGCAGAACTTTGTCATGCCAGTGCTTGAAATGCATCTTGAAGAGAATTCACTAGCACAGAATGAATGAGAGTGGAAGGGGTTGGTGGGGCTAACCAGGCCCAAGCCCCCTGCCTAAACCAGGATCCCTAGAGCCTCTTGCCCAGGATTCTATCTGGGTGTACTTTTAATGTCTTCAAAGATCCAGGCTCCACAATCTTTCTGGGCAGTCTGTGCCGTGGTTCACTCACCCTCACAGTAAAGAATCATTTCCTGATGTTCCTGTATTTCAGTGTGTGCCCACTGCCTCTTGTCTTTTCACTCAGCATCACTGAAAAGACACTGATTCCCTCCCCTTTGCACTATTGCTTCCATATGGATGTGTGCTGCCATGTAGAGATATGTCAAAAACCTCCCTGAAGCCCAGGCAGATAATATTCCCTTCATCTACCAGTCAAGTTGATTCATCAGAGGAGTTTAAAGTTATGTTCAGCATGAAATGCCCCTGAAAAATCATGCTAACTACATTATTGTGTCGTCTTTCATGTGCCTGGCAAGGTTTTCCAGGAAGAGCTGCTTCATCAACTTCCTGGGTATAAAAAAGAGGCTGGCTGGTTTGTACGATTGCGAGTCCTCCTAATTGCCTTTTTTGAAGATGAGTGTCATTTGCTTACATCCAGTCCTTAGCCTCTCTTGTCGTCTACATCTTAGCAAAAAGCTTTTCCACTATGTCTGGCAAGGAGAAATTGTGCCAGCACAGAAAACATCTCCCATCGTGTTCTAGACGTTGCACGGAGGTGTGCCGAGTGTTTGGCATGAAGAAAAGAAAAGTTGTCCAAAACAGCTTCCAATCGAATGTTCATGTGATTGGAAAAGTCAGGAGAGTGCAAAGGTACTGTTTTCTAGCAGTTGGCAAGCTGCGCACACAATCCCAGTGTTGTACAGCTTCCTTCTTCACCTTTCCGAAGGTGCCGCTCTCTCCGGCTCCCGGAGGCGAAGAAGCGGCTTCTTCGCGCAAAGACGATTGTGCCGCTCACTGTGCACTCCTTAGCGCGGCTTCTGCCGAAAGACGCCCGGGAGCGGCTCTTAGCTCCGGACAGCATCGTACCTTCGTCTTTAGCGTCTCTTCTCGTCTACATCTTAGCAAAAAACTTTTCTACTATGTCTGGCAAGGAAAAACTGTGCCAGCACAGAAAACATCTCCCATCGTGTTCTAGACGTTGCACGGAGGTGTGCCGAGTGTTTGGCATAAAGAAAAGAAAAGTTGTCCAAAACAGCTTCCAATCGAATGTTCATGTGATTGGAAAAGTCAGGAGAGTGCAAAGGTACTGTTTCCTAGCAGTTGGCAAGCTGCGCACACAATCCCAGTGTTGTACAGCTTCCTTCTTCACCTTTCCGAAGGTGCCGCTCTATCCGGCTCCCTGAGGCGAAGAAGCGGCTTCTTCGCGCAAAGACGATTGTGCCGCTCACTTTGCACTCCTTAGCGCGGCTTCTGCCAAAAGACGCCCGGGAGCGGCCCTTAGCTCCGGAGAGCATCTTACCTACGCCTTTAGCGTCTCTTCTCGTCTACATCTTAGCAAAAAGCTTTTCCACTATGTCTGGCGAGGAAAAACTGTGCCAGCACAGAAAACATCTCCCATCGTGTTCTAGACGTTGCACGGAGGTGTGCCGAGTGTTTGGCATGAAGGAAAGAAAAGTTGTCCAAAACAGCTTCCAATCGAATGTTCATGTGATTGGAAAAGTCAGGAGAGTGCAAAGGTACTGTTTTCTAGCAGTTGGCAAGCTGCGCACACAATCCCAGTGTTTTACAGCTTCCTTCTTCACCTTTCTGAAGGTGCCGCTCTCTCCGGCTCCCGGAGGCGAAGAAGCGGCTTCTTCGCGCAAAGACGATTGTGCCGCTCACTGTGCACTCCTTAGCGCGGCTTCTGCCGAAAGACGCCCGGGAGCGGCTCTTAGCCCCGGACAGCATCGTACCTACGTCTTTAGCGTCTCTTCTCGTCTACATCTTAGCAAAAAGCTTTTCCACTATGTCTGGCGAGGAAAAACTGTGCCAGCACAGATAATATCTCCCATCGTGTTCTAGACGTTGCACGGAGGTGTGCCGAGTGTTTGGCATGAAGAAAAGAAAAGTTGTCCAAAACAGCTTCCAATCGAATGTTCATGTGATTGGAAAAGTCAGGAGAGTGCAAAGGTACTGTTTCCTAGCAGTTGGCAAGCTGCGCACACAATCCCAGTGTTGTACAGCTTCCTTCTTCACCTTTCCGAAGGTGCCGCTCTCTCCGGCTCCCGGAGGCGAAGAAGCGGCTTCTTCGCGCAAAGACGATTGTGCCGCTCACTGTGCACTCCATAGAGCGGCTTCTGCCGAAAGACGCCCGGGAGCGGCTCTTAGCTCCGGACAGCATCGTACCTTCGTCTTTAGCGTCTCTTCTCGTCTACATCTTAGCAAAAAGCTTTTCTACTATGTCTGGCGAGGAAAAACTGTGCCAGCACAGAAAACATCTCCCATCGTGTTCTAGACGTTGCACGGAGGTGTGCCGAGTGTTTGGCATGAAGGAAAGAAAAGTTGTCCAAAACAGCTTCCAATCGAATGTTCATGTGATTGGAAAAGTCAGGAGAGTGCAAAGGTACTGTTTTCTAGCAGTTGGCAAGCTGCGCACACAATCCCAGTGTTGTACAGCTTCCTTCTTCACCTTTCCGAAGGTGCCGCTCTCTCCGACTCCCGGAGGCGAAGAAGCGGCTTCTTCGCGCAAAGACGATTGTGCCGCTCACTGTGCACTCCTTAGCGCGGCTTCTGCCGAAAGACGCCCGGGAGCGGCTCTTAGCTCCGGACAGCATCGAACCTTCGTCTTTAGCGTCTCTTCTCGTCTACATCTTAGCAAAAAGCTTTTCTGCTATGTCTGGCAAGGAAAAACTGTGCCAGCACAGAAAACATCTCCCATCGTGTTCTAGACGTTGCACGATCCCTATACTTAGGCTGAATTCTTTCCTGGGGATAGGGTTAGGCTTCAGTCTAGGGCTTGGAGTATTTTAACCAGGAAGCCCTGAGTTCCAGGCTTACTGCATCTGCCAAAGGCATCCCAAAGGGAGTGCAGAAGTGCCACAACATGGCTGCTTTCACGGCTTTTCCCTTAGGAAGAACCCTAATACCCGGCTGATTTACCTTCCTAGGGTTACTGTTAGGCTTAGGCCTAGGACTTTTAAAACCAGGAAGCCCTGGGCTCCAGGCACACTGCAGCTGCGAAAGGCATCCCAAGGGGAGCGCAAAAGTGACGCAACTTGGCTGCCACCACTGATATTTCCATGAGACCATCCCGAACCATAGGCTGATTTTCCTTCCTAGGGTTAAGGTTTGAGTTACGCCTAGGGTAAGGGTTCTATTAACCAGAAAGCCCTGAGTTCCAAGAACACAGCAGCTGCGAAGGACTACCCAAGAAGAGCGCAAAAGTACCACAACGTGCCTGCCTCCACAGCTTTTTCCTTGGGGACATGCCTAATTCCTGGCTGATTTGCCTTTCTCGTCTTAGGGTTGGGGTTCGGCCTAGGGCTAGGATATTTTTAACTAGGAAGCCCTGAGTTCCAGGCTTACTGCATCTGCCAAAGGCATCCCAAAGGGAGTGCAAAAGTGCCACAACATGGCTGCTTTCACGGCTTTTCCCTTAGGAAGAACCCTAATACCCGGCTGATTTACCTTCCTAGGGTTACTGTTAGGCTTAGACCTAGGACTTTTAAAACCAGGAAGCCCTGGGCTCCAGGCACACTGCAGCTGTTCAAGGCATCCCAAGGGGAGCGCAAAAGTGACACAACTTGGCTGCCTCTGCTGCTATTCTCATGAGACCATCCCGAACCATAGGCTGATTTTCCTTCCTAGGGTTAAGGTTTGAGTTACGCCTAGGGTAAGGGTTCTATTAACCAGAAAGCCCTGAGTTCCAAGAACACAGCAGCTGCGAAGGACTAGCCAAGAAGAGCGCAAAAGTACCACAACATGCCTGCCTCCACAGCTTTTTCCTTGGGGACATGCCTAATTCCTGGCTGATTTGCCTTTCTCGTCTTAGGGTTGGGGTTCGGCCTAGGGCTAGGATTTTGAAAATCAGGAAGCCCTGACTTCCAGGCACACTTGAGCTGTGAAAGGCATCCAAAAGGGAGTGCAGAAGTGCCACAACATGGCTGCTTTCACGGCTTTTTCCTTGGCAAGAAGCCTAACACCAGGCTGATTTACCTTCCCAGGGTTACTGTAAGGCTTAGGCCTAGGGCTAGGATTTTTAAAACTAGGAAGCCCTGAGATCCAGGCACACTGCAGCTGTTCAAGGCATCCCAAGGGGAGTACAAAAGTGCAACAACATGGCAGCTTTCACAGCTTTTTCCTTGGCACTATCCCTATACCTAGGCTGATTTATCTGCCTAGGGTTAGGGTTAGGCTTCAGCCTTGGGTTTCGAGATTTTAACCCGGAAGCCCTGAGTTCCAGGCTTACTTCATCTGCCAAAGGCATCCCAAAGGGAGTGCAAAAGTGCCACAACATGGCTGCTTTCACAGCTTTTCCCTTAGGAAGAACCCTAATACTCGGCTGATTTACCTTCCTAGGGTTACTGTTAGGCTTAGGCCTAGGACTTTTAAAACCAGGAAGCCCTGGGCTCCAGGCACACTGCAGCTGCGAAAGGCATCCCAAGGGGAGCGCAAAAGTGACACAACTTGGCTGCCACCACTGATATTTCCATGAGACCATCCCGAACCATAGGCTGATTTTCCTTCCTAGGGTTAAGGTTTGAGTTACGCCTAGGGTAAGGGTTCTATTAACCAGAAAGCCCTGAGTTCCAAGAACACAGCAGCTGCTAAGGACTACCCAAGAAGAGCGCAAAAGTACCACAACATGCCTGCCTCCACAGCTTTTTCCTTGGGGACATGCCTAATTCCTGGCTGATTTGCCTTTCTCGTCTTAGGGTTGGGGTTCGGCCTAGGGCTAGGATTTTTTTAACTAGGAAGCCCTGAGTTCCAGGCTTACTTCATCTGCCAAAGGCATCCCAAAGGGAGTGCAAAAGTGCCACAACATGGCTGCTTTCACGGCTTTTCCCTTAGGAAGAACCCTAATACGCGGCTGATTTACCTTCCTAGGGTTACTGTTAGGCTTAGGCCTAGGACTTTTAAAACCAGGAAGCCCTGGGCTCCAGGCACACTGCAGCTGCGAAAGGCATCCCAAGGGGAGCGCAAAAGTGACGCAACTTGGCTGCCACCACTGATATTTCCATGAGACCATCCCGAACCATAGGCTGATTTTCCTTCCTAGGGTTAAGGTTTGAGTTACGCCTTGGGTAAGGGTTCTATTAACCAGAAAGACCTGAGTTCCAAGAACACAGCAGCTGCGAAGGACTAGCCAAGAAGAGCGCAAAAGTACCACAACGTGCCTGCCTCCACAGCTTTTTCCTTGGGGACATGCCTAATTCCTGGCTGATTTGCCTTTCTCGTCTTAGGGTTGGGGTTCGGCCTAGGGCTAGGATTTTTAAAATCAGGAAGCCCTGAGTTCCAGGCACACTGGAGCTGTGAAAGGCATCCAAAAGGGAGTGCAAAAGTGCCACAACATGGCTGCTTTCCCGGCTTTTTCCTTGGCAAGAAGCCTAACACCAGGCTGATTTACCTTCCTAGGGTTACTGTAAGGCTTAGGCCTAGGGCTAGGATTTTTAAAACTAGGAAGCCCTTAGCTCCAGGCACACTGGAGCTGTGAAAGGCGTCCCAAGAGGGCCGCAGAAGTGACACAACTTGGCTGCCTCTGCTGCTATTCTCATGAGTCCATCCCGAACCATAGGCTGATTTTCCTTCCTAGGGTGAGGGTTAGAGTTACGCCTAGGGTTAGTGTTTTTTTAACCAGAAAGCCCTGAGTTCCAAGAACACAGCAGCTGCGAAGGACTACCCAAGAGGAGTTCAAAAGTGCCACAACATGGCTGCCTCCAGCGCTTTTTCCTTGGGACCATCATTGAACCTAGGCTTATTTACTTGCCTCCAGTTGCACCTATGGTCACGCCAAGAGATAGGGATTTTAAATCAGTAAACCCTGAGCTCCAGACCCAGTGCAGCTGCAAAAGCCTTCCCAAGGGCAGCCAAAAATTGCCTCAACATGCTCCTTCCAGTGCTTTTTTCCTTGGGAACATCCCTATACCCAGGCTGATTTATCTGCCTAGGGTTAGGGTTAGGGTTCAGCCTAGAGATAGGATTTTTTCAAACAGGAAGCCCTGAATTCCAGGCACACTGCAGCTGTTAAAGGCAGTGTTCTACGTCAACCGCAACTTAGTCTGAAATAAATGCTTTTTCCCTGAGAGCATCTGAGAGGTTTGCATGAAGCACTGATATCTGACATTTGCAATTTTGAATAGGAGAGGAGAAAGAAAATGGGAAGAAGTTTTTAATTTTAGTGGTTTCAATGTTAATTTCCGTACACTTTTTCAAAACTTGTCAGCTCAAATGCCCATCAACATCTTTTAGTCATCTGTAAGTCAGTATTCATATAAAATGTGCTTCAAATCAAAAGAATTTCAAATTTGCACTCCAAATTTCTATGCCTAGATTTATGATTTCCTCCACATATTAGATGAAAGGAAGGCCTTTTTTACTGTGGGAGTGCTGGAACACTGGAACAGGTTGCCCAGGGAAGTTGTGGGTGTCCCATCCCTGAAAGTATTCAAGGTCAGCTTGGACGGGGCTTGGAGCAGCAACAAAGGAGAAGCTTGATGGTAGAGAAACAAAGTTGGACTATAGAAGAAACTGGGATTGAAGTATAGGAGCAAGTTTTCTCTCAGCTCTTGGGGTAAATTCAAAGTTGTACAAAATTACATTTATCTGTGCTATTCACTACTGTAACAGAAATGTTCATGAAAACTGTACAGAAGATAGCAAATTTTAAAAGAGATAAGAATTACAGCATAAAATCCATGGGATGGGTTACAACATGAGACACTCTCTAAGAGAAAATCTCTGTGTTTCAGCACTTCATCATGGTAAGATTTCATGAAGTGCCAAAGAAGGCGGCAAAATATCATTTGGGACGTTATTTCCTGGAATTCAGCCTGGCCATTAGTAGGAACTGGGTTTGAACACATCATGTAGATATACCACACACACTTTCCCTTCACTGAAAAATGACTGTTTACAACGAAGAAGCAATTGGCGATCAAAATTGATTGAAAGCATCTTAAACATGTCAAGTATTTCATTGTAGATGATCTGTGATCCAAATGCTTCTTCCACCTTCGAGAGGGACAGAACAATTCTTCCATATCATGATGGTTTAAAATTGTATCAACCAATGTTTTCTGCTGAAAAGATAGCATCTATTTTTTTCTATTTTTGGAAGAAAATATTCCTAGACATACAACAGGTGAGAACTAAGTAATTTTAAAGAAACAAATGAAAAGAAAATATTCTGTAAATAGAATGAAATGAAAAGCTGTGTTTTAAATAGGAGCTAAATATGAAACAGAATTTTTGTACCAGGCATTTGAATTACTGCACCAGCTCTTTTGCCCATCAAGAGAGGCGTTTAGCATTTCAGTCTTTTCCAAGGTGTTCATGATCTGCTATGCTGATCTCTGTGTGTGCCTAGGTGTGTGTGGAAGGGGGGGCATGTGAAGGGGAGTGTGTATGTTTGCTTTACAATTGTTGTGGCAGATTCATGCCTCAGCTCCACATTTTGTTTTAGAAAGGTCACACAGAGTGGATGTGAAGTTTACTATCAACAAGAGATCAATTCCCAAATCATCCATTTCACTCTACCTTATAAATCATGTGCTTTGTTGCATATTTTATCAAATCTACTTTCAAGCCAGATGGAGGAAGGAGGATGTGGCAATCCCTCCACCATCTTGCAACTTTTATGCAAGTAGGTTTTCAAGAAAATCATCATTTCTCTTTGAAATATGTCTGGAACAGGCATGATGGTAGTGTCAACCTGTTGGAGTTTTTGTTGCTGGAAGAAGTTATACAAAAGGATTGGTTTTTACATTGACCAGTCACTGAATCAAGCTCAGGAATACATTGGAAATTCAACTGGGGCTTCCTTTCCCCGGCAGACTACTTCTAGAACGAGCTTGTACACTGAAGCTTACTCTTTTGCCCTCTTTTTGTTTCTTTCCTATTTTCTTGGCTTCTTTGCCACTCTCTAGACAATTTTGGAACTTTTTTCCCAACTCAAATGGTTTCAATAGTCTGATTGTGATCATACATTTTTACAAGGAATTTTTAAAATCTTTCCTCCAGTTAAGAAAGTCAAGGACTTAGGTCTTTTTCTTCCCTTATCAATATTGCAATGAAATTGATAAGTAAAGACCAACTCTTTCTTTTTGTTTTTAACCCAAGCAGATAATTCCCATCCATTCATCCATTTGGTGGACCAATAGTTGCCATTCTGATGGAAGTTGTCACTTCTTAACAGTAGGCATTCTGTGACTATGTTGACAGCACTTTGGGTGAAGATCCTAACTGGTCTTAGATACACATAGGGAGAAATTTGCTCAGCCAGTGTCAGTCTTAAGCATGCGTATCAGAAGATCTTTCTAGAGCTGGGAATTTTCCCATGAAAGGGATTCAGTTAGGGAAGAGACACTTGCCCCAGAGGTTTACATTCTTCTTGAAGACTGCTTAAGGAACTTAGATGCCATGTCCATTTGGATCTGTGTCTGCGCAGAACTTTGTCATGCCAGTGCTTGAAATGCATCTTGAAGAGAATTCACTAGCACAGAATGAATGAGAGTGGAAGGGGTTGGTGGGGCTAACCAGGCCCAACCCCCCTGCCTAAACCAGGATCCCTAGAGCCTCTTGCCCAGGATTCTATCTGGGTGTACTTTTAATGTCTTCAAAGATCCAGGCTCCACAATCTTTCTGGGCAGTCTGTGCCGTGGTTCACTCACCCTCACAGTAAAGAATCATTTCCTGATGTTCCTGTATTTCAGTGTGTGCCCACTGCCTCTTGTCTTTTCACTCAGCATCACTGAAAAGACACTGATTCCCTCCCCTTTGCACTATTGCTTCCATATGGATGTGTGCTGCCATGTAGAGATATGTCAAAAACCTCCCTGAAGCCCAGGCAGATAATATTCCCTTCATCTACCAGTCAAGTTGATTCATCAGAGGAGTTTAAAGTTATGTTCAGCATGAAATGCCCCTGAAAAATCATGCTAACTACATTATTGTGTCGTCTTTCATGTGCCTGGCAAGGTTTTCCAGGAAGAGCTGCTTCATCAACTTCCTGGGTATAAAAAAGAGGCTGGCTGGTTTGTACGATTGCGAGTCCTCCTAATTGCCTTTTTTGAAGATGAGTGTCATTTGCTTACATCCAGTCCTTAGCCTCTCTTGTCGTCTACATCTTAGCAAAAAGCTTTTCCACTATGTCTGGCAAGGAGAAATTGTGCCAGCACAGAAAACATCTCCCATCGTGTTCTAGACGTTGCACGGAGGTGTGCCGAGTGTTTGGCATGAAGAAAAGAAAAGTTGTCCAAAACAGCTTCCAATCGAATGTTCATGTGATTGGAAAAGTCAGGAGAGTGCAAAGGTACTGTTTTCTAGCAGTTGGCAAGCTGCGCACACAATCCCAGTGTTGTACAGCTTCCTTCTTCACCTTTCCGAAGGTGCCGCTCTCTCCGGCTCCCGGGAGGCGAAGAAGCGGCTTCTTCGCGCAAAGACGATTGTGCCGCTCACTGTGCACTCCTTAGCGCGGCTTCTGCCGAAAGACGCCCGGGAGCGGCTCTTAGCTCCGGAGAGCATCGTACCTTCGTCTTTAGCGTCTCTTCTCGTCTACATCTTAGCAAAAAGCTTTTCTACTATGTCTGGCGAGGAAAAACTGTGCCAGCACAGAAAACATCTCCCATCGTGTTCTAGACGTTGCACGGAGGTGTGCCGAGTGTTTGGCATGAAGAAAAGAAAAGTTGTCCAAAACAGCTTCCAATCGAATGTTCATGTGATTGGAAAAGTCAGGAGAGTGCAAAGGTACTGTTTTCTAGCAGTTGGCAAGCTGCGCACACAATCCCAGTGTTGTACAGCTTCCTTCTTCACCTT
Organism: Ammospiza maritima maritima; assembly: GCA_036010785.1. NCBI lineage: Eukaryota > Metazoa > Chordata > Aves > Passeriformes > Passerellidae > Ammospiza > Ammospiza maritima. The sequence continues at coordinate 114,968 of JAYKTQ010000206.1, forward strand.
TCCGAAGGTGCCGCTCTCTCCGGCTCCCGGAGGCGAAGAAGCGGCTTCTTCGCGCAAAGACGATTGTGCCGCTCACTGTGCACTCCATAGCGCGGCTTCTGCCGAAAGACGCCCGGGAGCGGCTCTTTGCTCCGGACAGCATCGTACCTTCGTCTTTAGCGTCTCTTCTCGTCTACATCTTAGCAAAAAGCTTTTCTACTATGTCTGGCGAGGAAAAACTGTGCCAGCACAGAAAACATCTCCCATCGTGTTCTAGACGTTGCACGGAGGTGTGCCGAGTGTTTGGCATGAAGAAAAGAAAAGTTGTCCAAAACAGCTTCCAATCGAATGTTCATGTGATTGGAAAAGTCAGGAGAGTGCAAAGGTACTGTTTTCTAGCAGTTGGCAAGCTGCGCACACAATCCCAGTGTTGTACAGCTTCCTTCTTCACCTTTCCGAAGGTGCCGCTCTCTCCGGCTCCCGGAGGCGAAGAAGCGGCTTCTTCGCGCAAAGACGATTGTGCCGCTCACTGTGCACTCCATAGCGCGGCTTCTGCCGAAAGACGCCCGGGAGCGGCTCTTAGCTCCGGAGAGCATCGTACCTTCGTCTTTAGCGTCTCTTCTCGTCTACATCTTAGCAAAAAACTTTTCTACTATGTCTGGCAAGGAAAAACTGTGGCAGCACAGAAAACATCTCCCATCGTGTTCTAGACGTTGCACGGAGGTGTGCCGAGTGTTTGGCATGAAGAAAAGAAAAGTTGTCCAAAACAGCTTCCAATCGAATGTTCATGTGATTGGAAAAGTCAGGAGAGTGCAAAGGTACTGTTTCCTAGCAGTTGGCAAGCTGCGCACACAATCCCAGTGTTGTACAGCTTCCTTCTTCACCTTTCCGAAGGTGCCGCTCTATCCGGCTCCCTGAGGCGAAGAAGCGGCTTCTTCGCGCAAAGACGATTGTGCCGCTCACTTTGCACTCCTTAGCGCGGCTTCTGCCAAAAGACGCCCGGGAGCGGCCCTTAGCTCCGGAGAGCATCTTACCTACGCCTTTAGCGTCTCTTCTCGTCTACATCTTAGCAAAAAGCTTTTCCACTATGTCTGGCGAGGAAAAACTGTGCCAGCACAGAAAACATCTCCCATCGTGTTCTAGACGTTGCACGGAGGTGTGCCGAGTGTTTGGCATGAAGGAAAGAAAAGTTGTCCAAAACAGCTTCCAATCGAATGTTCATGTGATTGGAAAAGTCAGGAGAGTGCAAAGGTACTGTTTTCTATCAGTTGGCAAGCTGCGCACACAATCCCAGTGTTGTACAGCTTCCTTCTTCACCTTTCCGAAGGTGCCGCTCTCTCCGGCTCCCGGAGGCGAAGAAGCGGCTTCTTCGCGCAAAGACGATTGTGCCGCTCACTGTGCACTCCTTAGCGCGGCTTCTGCCGAAAGACGCCCGGGAGCGGCTCTTAGCCCCGGACAGCATCGTACCTACGTCTTTAGCGTCTCTTCTCGTCTACATCTTAGCAAAAAGCTTTTCCACTATGTCTGGCGAGGAAAAACTGTGCCAGCACAGATAATATCTCCCATCGTGTTCTAGACGTTGCACGGAGGTGTGCCGAGTGTTTGGCATGAAGAAAAGAAAAGTTGTCCAAAACAGCTTCCAATCGAATGTTCATGTGATTGGAAATGTCAGGAGAGTGCAAAGGTACTGTTTCCTAGCAGTTGGCAAGCTGCGCACACAATCCCAGTGTTGTACAGCTTCCTTCTTCACCTTTCCGAAGGTGCAGCTCTCTCCGGCTCCCGGAGGCGAAGAAGCGGCTTCTTCGCGCAAAGACGATTGTGCCGCTCACTGTGCACTCCATAGCGCGGCTTCTGCCGAAAGACGCCCGGGAGCGGCTCTTAGCTCCGGACAGCATCGTACCTTCGTCTTTAGCGTCTCTTCTCGTCTACATCTTAGCAAAAAGCTTTTCTACTATGTCTGGCGAGGAAAAACTGTGCCAGCACAGAAAACATCTCCCATCGTGTTCTAGACGTTGCACGGAGGTGTGCCGAGTGTTTGGCATGAAGGAAAGAAAAGTTGTCCAAAACAGCTTCCAATCGAATGTTCATGTGATTGGAAAAGTCAGGAGAGTGCAAAGGTACTGTTTTCTAGCAGTTGGCAAGCTGCGCACACAATCCCAGTGTTGTACAGCTTCCTTCTTCACCTTTCCGAAGGTGCCGCTCTCTCCGGCTCCCGGAGGCGAAGAAGCGGCTTCTTCGCGCAAAGACGATTGTGCCGCTCACTGTGCACTCCTTAGCGCGGCTTCTGCCGAAAGACGCCCGGGAGCGGCTCTTAGCTCCGGACAGCATCGTACCTTCGTCTTTAGCGTCTCTTCTCGTCTACATCTTAGCAAAAACTTTTCTACTATGTCGGCCAAGGAAAAACTGTGCCAGCACAGAAAACATCACCCGTCGGGTTTCTAGACGTTGCACGGAGGTGTGCCGAGTGTTTGGCATGAAGGAAAGAAAAGTTGTCCAAAACAGCTTCCAATCGAATGTTCATGTGATTGGAAAAGTCAGGAGAGTGCAAAGGTACTGTTTTCTATCAGTAGGCAAGCTGCGCACACAATCCCAGTCTTGTACAGCTTCCTTCTTCACCTTTCCGAAGGTGCCGCTCTCTCCAGCTCCCGGAGGCGAAGAAGCGGCTTCTTCGCGCAAAGACGATTGTGCCGCTCACTGTGCACTCCTTAGCGCGGCTTCTGCCGAAAGACGCCCGGGAGCGGCTCTTAGCCCCGGACAGCATCGTACCTACGTCTTTAGCGTCTCTTCTCGTCTACATCTTAGCAAAAAGCTTTTCCACTATGTCTGGCGAGGAAAAACTGTGCCAGCACAGAAAACATCACCCATCGTGTTCTAGACGTTGCACGGAGGTGTGCCGAGTGTTTGGCATGAAGAAAAGAAAAGTTGTCCAAAACAGCTTCCAATCGAATGTTCATGTGATTGGAAAAGTCAGGAGAGTGCAAAGGTACTGTTTTCTAGCAGTTGGCAAGCTGCGCACACAATCCCAGTGTTGTACAGCTTCCTTCTTCACCTTTCCGAAGGTGCCGCTCTCTCCGGCTCCCGGAGGCGAAGAAGCGGCTTCTTCGCGCAAAGACGATTGTGCCGCTCCCTGTGCACTCCTTAGCGCGGCTTCTGCCGAAAGACGCCCGGGAGCGGCTCTTACCTCCGGACAGCATCGTACCTTCGTCTTTAGCGTCTCTTCTCGTCTACATCTTAGCAAAAAGCTTTTCCACTATGTCTGGCGAGGAAAAACTGTGCCAGCACAGAAAACATCTCCCATCGTGTTCTAGACGTTGCACGGAGGTGTGCCGAGTGTTTGGCATGAAGAAAAGAAAAGTTGTCCAAAACAGCTTCCAATCGAATGTTCATGTGATTGGAAAAGTCAGGAGAGTGCAAAGGTACTGTTTTCTAGCAGTTGGCAAGCTGCGCACACAATCCCAGTGTTGTACAGCTTCCTTCTTCACCTTTCCGAAGGTGCCGCTCTCTCCGACTCCCGGAGGCGAAGAAGCGGCTTCTTCGCGCAAAGACGATTGTGCCGCTCACTGTGCACTCCTTAGCGCGGCTTCTGCCGAAAGACGCCCGGGAGCGGCTCTTAGCTCCGGACAGCATCGTACCTTCGTCTTTAGCGTCTCTTCTCGTCTACATCTTAGCAAAAAGCTTTTCCACTATGTATGGCGAGGATAAACTGTGCCAGCACAGAAAACATCTCCCATCGTGTTCTAGACGTTGCACGATCCCTATACTTAGGCTGAATTCTTTCCTGGGGATAGGGTTAGGCTTCAGTCTAGGGCTTGGAGTATTTTAACCAGGAAGCCCTGAGTTCCAGGCTTACTGCATCTGCCAAAGGCATCCCAAAGGGAGTGCAGAAGTGCCACAACATGGCTGCTTTCACGGCTTTTCCCTTAGGAAGAACCCTAATACCCGGCTGATTTACCTTCCTAGGGTTACTGTTAGGCTTAGGCCTAGGACTTTTAAAACCAGGAAGCCCTGGGCTCCAGGCACACTGCAGCTGCGAAAGGCATCCCAAGGGGAGCGCAAAAGTGACGCAACTTGGCTGCCACCACTGATATTTCCATGAGACCATCCCGAACCATAGGCTGATTTTCCTTCCTAGGGTTAAGGTTTGAGTTACGCCTAGGGTAAGGGTTCTATTAACCAGAAAGCCCTGAGTTCCAAGAACACAGCAGCTGCGAAGGACTACCCAAGAAGAGCGCAAAAGTACCACAACGTGCCTGCCTCCACAGCTTTTTCCTTGGGGACATGCCTAATTCCTGGCTGATTTGCCTTTCTCGTCTTAGGGTTGGGGTTCGGCCTAGGGCTAGGATATTTTTAACTAGGAAGCCCTGAGTTCCAGGCTTACTGCATCTGCCAAAGGCATCCCAAAGGGAGTGCAAAAGTGCCACAACATGGCTGCTTTCACGGCTTTTCCCTTAGGAAGAACCCTAATACCCGGCTGATTTACCTTCCTAGGGTTACTGTTAGGCTTAGACCTAGGACTTTTAAAACCAGGAAGCCCTGGGCTCCAGGCACACTGCAGCTGTTCAAGGCATCCCAAGGGGAGCGCAAAAGTGACACAACTTGGCTGCCTCTGCTGCTATTCTCATGAGACCATCCCGAACCATAGGCTGATTTTCCTTCCTAGGGTTAAGGTTTGAGTTACGCCTAGGGTAAGGGTTCTATTAACCAGAAAGCCCTGAGTTCCAAGAACACAGCAGCTGCGAAGGACTAGCCAAGAAGAGCGCAAAAGTACCACAACATGCCTGCCTCCACAGCTTTTTCCTTGGGGACATGCCTAATTCCTGGCTGATTTGCCTTTCTCGTCTTAGGGTTGGGGTTCGGCCTAGGGCTAGGATTTTGAAAATCAGGAAGCCCTGACTTCCAGGCACACTTGAGCTGTGAAAGGCATCCAAAAGGGAGTGCAGAAGTGCCACAACATGGCTGCTTTCACGGCTTTTTCCTTGGCAAGAAGCCTAACACCAGGCTGATTTACCTTCCCAGGGTTACTGTAAGGCTTAGGCCTAGGGCTAGGATTTTTAAAACTAGGAAGCCCTTAGCTCCAGGCACACTGCAGCTGTTCAAGGCATCCCAAGGGGAGTACAAAAGTGCAACAACATGGCAGCTTTCACAGCTTTTTCCTTGGCACTATCCCTATACCTAGGCTGATTTATCTGCCTAGGGTTAGGGTTAGGCTTCAGCCTTGGGCTTCGAGATTTTAACCCGGAAGCCCTGAGTTCCAGGCTTACTTCATCTGCCAAAGGCATCCCAAAGGGAGTGCAAAAGTGCCACAACATGGCTGCTTTCACAGCTTTTCCCTTAGGAAGAACCCTAATACTCGGCTGATTTACCTTCCTAGGGTTACTGTTAGGCTTAGGCCTAGGACTTTTAAAACCAGGAAGCCCTGGGCTCCAGGCACACTGCAGCTGCGAAAGGCATCCCAAGGGGAGCGCAAAAGTGACACAACTTGGCTGCCACCACTGATATTTCCATGAGACCATCCCGAACCATAGGCTGATTTTCCTTCCTAGGGTTAAGGTTTGAGTTACGCCTAGGGTAAGGGTTCTATTAACCAGAAAGCCCTGAGTTCCAAGAACACAGCAGCTGCTAAGGACTACCCAAGAAGAGCGCAAAAGTACCACAACATGCCTGCCTCCACAGCTTTTTCCTTGGGGACATGCCTAATTCCTGGCTGATTTGCCTTTCTCGTCTTAGGGTTGGGGTTCGGCCTAGGGCTAGGATTTTTTTAACTAGGAAGCCCTGAGTTCCAGGCTTACTTCATCTGCCAAAGGCATCCCAAAGGGAGTGCAAAAGTGCCACAACATGGCTGCTTTCACGGCTTTTCCCTTAGGAAGAACCCTAATACGCGGCTGATTTACCTTCCTAGGGTTACTGTTAGGCTTAGGCCTAGGACTTTTAAAACCAGGAAGCCCTGGGCTCCAGGCACACTGCAGCTGCGAAAGGCATCCCAAGGGGAGCGCAAAAGTGACGCAACTTGGCTGCCACCACTGATATTTCCATGAGACCATCCCGAACCATAGGCTGATTTTCCTTCCTAGGGTTAAGGTTTGAGTTACGCCTTGGGTAAGGGTTCTATTAACCAGAAAGACCTGAGTTCCAAGAACACAGCAGCTGCGAAGGACTAGCCAAGAAGAGCGCAAAAGTACCACAACGTGCCTGCCTCCACAGCTTTTTCCTTGGGGACATGCCTAATTCCTGGCTGATTTGCCTTTCTCGTCTTAGGGTTGGGGTTCGGCCTAGGGCTAGGATTTTTAAAATCAGGAAGCCCTGAGTTCCAGGCACACTGGAGCTGTGAAAGGCATCCAAAAGGGAGTGCAAAAGTGCCACAACATGGCTGCTTTCCCGGCTTTTTCCTTGGCAAGAAGCCTAACACCAGGCTGATTTACCTTCCTAGGGTTACTGTAAGGCTTAGGCCTAGGGCTAGGATTTTTAAAACTAGGAAGCCCTTAGCTCCAGGCACACTGGAGCTGTGAAAGGCGTCCCAAGAGGGCCGCAGAAGTGACACAACTTGGCTGCCTCTGCTGCTATTCTCATGAGTCCATCCCGAACCATAGGCTGATTTTCCTTCCTAGGGTGAGGGTTAGAGTTACGCCTAGGGTTAGTGTTTTTTTAACCAGAAAGCCCTGAGTTCCAAGAACACAGCAGCTGCGAAGGACTACCCAAGAGGAGTTCAAAAGTGCCACAACATGGCTGCCTCCAGCGCTTTTTCCTTGGGACCATCATTGAACCTAGGCTTATTTACTTGCCTCCAGTTGCACCTATGGTCACGCCAAGAGATAGGGATTTTAAATCAGTAAACCCTGAGCTCCAGACCCAGTGCAGCTGCAAAAGCCTTCCCAAGGGCAGCCAAAAATTGCCTCAACATGCTCCTTCCAGTGCTTTTTTCCTTGGGAACATCCCTATACCCAGGCTGATTTATCTGCCTAGGGTTAGGGTTAGGGTTCAGCCTAGAGATAGGATTTTTTCAAACAGGAAGCCCTGAATTCCAGGCACACTGCAGCTGTTAAAGGCAGTGTTCTACGTCAACCGCAACTTAGTCTGAAATAAATGCTTTTTCCCTGAGAGCATCTGAGAGGTTTGCATGAAGCACTGATATCTGACATTTGCAATTTTGAATAGGAGAGGAGAAAGAAAATGGGAAGAAGTTTTTAATTTTAGTGGTTTCAATGTTAATTTCCGTACACTTTTTCAAAACTTGTCAGCTCAAATGCCCATCAACATCTTTTAGTCATCTGTAAGTCAGTATTCATATAAAATGTGCTTCAAATCAAAAGAATTTCAAATTTGCACTCCAAATTTCTATGCCTAGATTTATGATTTCCTCCACATATTAGATGAAAGGAAGGCCTTTTTTACTGTGGGAGTGCTGGAACACTGGAACAGGTTGCCCAGGGAAGTTGTGGGTGTCCCATCCCTGAAAGTATTCAAGGTCAGCTTGGACGGGGCTTGGAGCAGCAACAAAGGAGAAGCTTGATGGTAGAGAAACAAAGTTGGACTATAGAAGAAACTGGGATTGAAGTATAGGAGCAAGTTTTCTCTCAGCTCTTGGGGTAAATTCAAAGTTGTACAAAATTACATTTATCTGTGCTATTCACTACTGTAACAGAAATGTTCATGAAAACTGTACAGAAGATAGCAAATTTTAAAAGAGATAAGAATTACAGCATAAAATCCATGGGATGGGTTACAACATGAGACACTCTCTAAGAGAAAATCTCTGTGTTTCAGCACTTCATCATGGTAAGATTTCATGAAGTGCCAAAGAAGGCGGCAAAATATCATTTGGGACGTTATTTCCTGGAATTCAGCCTGGCCATTAGTAGGAACTGGGTTTGAACACATCATGTAGATATACCACACACACTTTCCCTTCACTGAAAAATGACTGTTTACAACGAAGAAGCAATTGGCGATCAAAATTGATTGAAAGCATCTTAAACATGTCAAGTATTTCATTGTAGATGATCTGTGATCCAAATGCTTCTTCCACCTTCGAGAGGGACAGAACAATTCTTCCATATCATGATGGTTTAAAATTGTATCAACCAATGTTTTCTGCTGAAAAGATAGCATCTATTTTTTTCTATTTTTGGAAGAAAATATTCCTAGACATACAACAGGTGAGAACTAAGTAATTTTAAAGAAACAAATGAAAAGAAAATATTCTGTAAATAGAATGAAATGAAAAGCTGTGTTTTAAATAGGAGCTAAATATGAAACAGAATTTTTGTACCAGGCATTTGAATTACTGCACCAGCTCTTTTGCCCATCAAGAGAGGCGTTTAGCATTTCAGTCTTTTCCAAGGTGTTCATGATCTGCTATGCTGATCTCTGTGTGTGCCTAGGTGTGTGTGGAAGGGGGGGCATGTGAAGGGGAGTGTGTATGTTTGCTTTACAATTGTTGTGGCAGATTCATGCCTCAGCTCCACATTTTGTTTTAGAAAGGTCACACAGAGTGGATGTGAAGTTTACTATCAACAAGAGATCAATTCCCAAATCATCCATTTCACTCTACCTTATAAATCATGTGCTTTGTTGCATATTTTATCAAATCTACTTTCAAGCCAGATGGAGGAAGGAGGATGTGGCAATCCCTCCACCATCTTGCAACTTTTATGCAAGTAGGTTTTCAAGAAAATCATCATTTCTCTTTGAAATATGTCTGGAACAGGCATGATGGTAGTGTCAACCTGTTGGAGTTTTTGTTGCTGGAAGAAGTTATACAAAAGGATTGGTTTTTACATTGACCAGTCACTGAATCAAGCTCAGGAATACATTGGAAATTCAACTGGGGCTTCCTTTCCCCGGCAGACTACTTCTAGAACGAGCTTGTACACTGAAGCTTACTCTTTTGCCCTCTTTTTGTTTCTTTCCTATTTTCTTGGCTTCTTTGCCACTCTCTAGACAATTTTGGAACTTTTTTCCCAACTCAAATGGTTTCAATAGTCTGATTGTGATCATACATTTTTACAAGGAATTTTTAAAATCTTTCCTCCAGTTAAGAAAGTCAAGGACTTAGGTCTTTTTCTTCCCTTATCAATATTGCAATGAAATTGATAAGTAAAGACCAACTCTTTCTTTTTGTTTTTAACCCAAGCAGATAATTCCCATCCATTCATCCATTTGGTGGACCAATAGTTGCCATTCTGATGGAAGTTGTCACTTCTTAACAGTAGGCATTCTGTGACTATGTTGACAGCACTTTGGGTGAAGATCCTAACTGGTCTTAGATACACATAGGGAGAAATTTGCTCAGCCAGTGTCAGTCTTAAGCATGCGTATCAGAAGATCTTTCTAGAGCTGGGAATTTTCCCATGAAAGGGATTCAGTTAGGGAAGAGACACTTGCCCCAGAGGTTTACATTCTTCTTGAAGACTGCTTAAGGAACTTAGATGCCATGTCCATTTGGATCTGTGTCTGCGCAGAACTTTGTCATGCCAGTGCTTGAAATGCATCTTGAAGAGAATTCACTAGCACAGAATGAATGAGAGTGGAAGGGGTTGGTGGGGCTAACCAGGCCCAACCCCCCTGCCTAAACCAGGATCCCTAGAGCCTCTTGCCCAGGATTCTATCTGGGTGTACTTTTAATGTCTTCAAAGATCCAGGCTCCACAATCTTTCTGGGCAGTCTGTGCCGTGGTTCACTCACCCTCACAGTAAAGAATCATTTCCTGATGTTCCTGTATTTCAGTGTGTGCCCACTGCCTCTTGTCTTTTCACTCAGCATCACTGAAAAGACACTGATTCCCTCCCCTTTGCACTATTGCTTCCATATGGATGTGTGCTGCCATGTAGAGATATGTCAAAAACCTCCCTGAAGCCCAGGCAGATAATATTCCCTTCATCTACCAGTCAAGTTGATTCATCAGAGGAGTTTAAAGTTATGTTCAGCATGAAATGCCCCTGAAAAATCATGCTAACTACATTATTGTGTCGTCTTTCATGTGCCTGGCAAGGTTTTCCAGGAAGAGCTGCTTCATCAACTTCCTGGGTATAAAAAAGAGGCTGGCTGGTTTGTACGATTGCGAGTCCTCCTAATTGCCTTTTTTGAAGATGAGTGTCATTTGCTTACATCCAGTCCTTAGCCTCTCTTGTCGTCTACATCTTAGCAAAAAGCTTTTCCACTATGTCTGGCAAGGAGAAATTGTGCCAGCACAGAAAACATCTCCCATCGTGTTCTAGACGTTGCACGGAGGTGTGCCGAGTGTTTGGCATGAAGAAAAGAAAAGTTGTCCAAAACAGCTTCCAATCGAATGTTCATGTGATTGGAAAAGTCAGGAGAGTGCAAAGGTACTGTTTTCTAGCAGTTGGCAAGCTGCGCACACAATCCCAGTGTTGTACAGCTTCCTTCTTCACCTTTCCGAAGGTGCCGCTCTCTCCGGCTCCCGGGAGGCGAAGAAGCGGCTTCTTCGCGCAAAGACGATTGTGCCGCTCACTGTGCACTCCTTAGCGCGGCTTCTGCCGAAAGACGCCCGGGAGCGGCTCTTAGCTCCGGAGAGCATCGTACCTTCGTCTTTAGCGTCTCTTCTCGTCTACATCTTAGCAAAAAGCTTTTCTACTATGTCTGGCGAGGAAAAACTGTGCCAGCACAGAAAACATCTCCCATCGTGTTCTAGACGTTGCACGGAGGTGTGCCGAGTGTTTGGCATGAAGAAAAGAAAAGTTGTCCAAAACAGCTTCCAATCGAATGTTCATGTGATTGGAAAAGTCAGGAGAGTGCAAAGGTACTGTTTTCTAGCAGTTGGCAAGCTGCGCACACAATCCCAGTGTTGTACAGCTTCCTTCTTCACCTTTCCGAAGGTGCCGCTCTCTCCGGCTCCCGGAGGCGAAGAAGCGGCTTCTTCGCGCAAAGACGATTGTGCCGCTCACTGTGCACTCCATAGCGCGGCTTCTGCCGAAAGACGCCCGGGAGCGGCTCTTTGCTCCGGACAGCATCGTACCTTCGTCTTTAGCGTCTCTTCTCGTCTACATCTTAGCAAAAAGCTTTTCTACTATGTCTGGCGAGGAAAAACTGTGCCAGCACAGAAAACATCTCCCATCGTGTTCTAGACGTTGCACGGAGGTGTGCCGAGTGTTTGGCATGAAGAAAAGAAAAGTTGTCCAAAACAGCTTCCAATCGAATGTTCATGTGATTGGAAAAGTCAGGAGAGTGCAAAGGTACTGTTTTCTAGCAGTTGGCAAGCTGCGCACACAATCCCAGTGTTGTACAGCTTCCTTCTTCACCTTTCCGAAGGTGCCGCTCTCTCCGGCTCCCGGAGGCGAAGAAGCGGCTTCTTCGCGCAAAGACGATTGTGCCGCTCACTGTGCACTCCATAGCGCGGCTTCTGCCGAAAGACGCCCGGGAGCGGCTCTTAGCTCCGGAGAGCATCGTACCTTCGTCTTTAGCGTCTCTTCTCGTCTACATCTTAGCAAAAAACTTTTCTACTATGTCTGGCAAGGAAAAACTGTGGCAGCACAGAAAACATCTCCCATCGTGTTCTAGACGTTGCACGGAGGTGTGCCGAGTGTTTGGCATGAAGAAAAGAAAAGTTGTCCAAAACAGCTTCCAATCGAATGTTCATGTGATTGGAAAAGTCAGGAGAGTGCAAAGGTACTGTTTCCTAGCAGTTGGCAAGCTGCGCACACAATCCCAGTGTTGTACAGCTTCCTTCTTCACCTTTCCGAAGGTGCCGCTCTATCCGGCTCCCTGAGGCGAAGAAGCGGCTTCTTCGCGCAAAGACGATTGTGCCGCTCACTTTGCACTCCTTAGCGCGGCTTCTGCCAAAAGACGCCCGGGAGCGGCCCTTAGCTCCGGAGAGCATCTTACCTACGCCTTTAGCGTCTCTTCTCGTCTACATCTTAGCAAAAAGCTTTTCCACTATGTCTGGCGAGGAAAAACTGTGCCAGCACAGAAAACATCTCCCATCGTGTTCTAGACGTTGCACGGAGGTGTGCCGAGTGTTTGGCATGAAGGAAAGAAAAGTTGTCCAAAACAGCTTCCAATCGAATGTTCATGTGATTGGAAAAGTCAGGAGAGTGCAAAGGTACTGTTTTCTAGCAGTTGGCAAGCTGCGCACACAATCCCAGTGTTGTACAGCTTCCTTCTTCACCTTTCCGAAGGTGCCGCTCTCTCCGGCTCCCGGAGGCGAAGAAGCGGCTTCTTCGCGCAAAGACGATTGTGCCGCTCACTGTGCACTCCTTAGCGCGGCTTCTGCCGAAAGACGCCCGGGAGCGGCTCTTAGCCCCGGACAGCATCGTACCTACGTCTTTAGCGTCTCTTCTCGTCTACATCTTAGCAAAAAGCTTTTCCACTATGTCTGGCGAGGAAAAACTGTGCCAGCACAGATAATATCTCCCATCGTGTTCTAGACGTTGCACGGAGGTGTGCCGAGTGTTTGGCATGAAGAAAAGAAAAGTTGTCCAAAACAGCTTCCAATCGAATGTTCATGTGATTGGAAATGTCAGGAGAGTGCAAAGGTACTGTTTCCTAGCAGTTGGCAAGCTGCGCACACAATCCCAGTGTTGTACAGCTTCCTTCTTCACCTTTCCGAAGGTGCAGCTCTCTCCGGCTCCCGGAGGCGAAGAAGCGGCTTCTTCGCGCAAAGACGATTGTGCCGCTCACTGTGCACTCCATAGCGCGGCTTCTGCCGAAAGACGCCCGGGAGCGGCTCTTAGCTCCGGACAGCATCGTACCTTCGTCTTTAGCGTCTCTTCTCGTCTACATCTTAGCAAAAAGCTTTTCTACTATGTCTGGCGAGGAAAAACTGTGCCAGCACAGAAAACATCTCCCATCGTGTTCTAGACGTTGCACGGAGGTGTGCCGAGTGTTTGGCATGAAGGAAAGAAAAGTTGTCCAAAACAGCTTCCAATCGAATGTTCATGTGATTGGAAAAGTCAGGAGAGTGCAAAGGTACTGTTTTCTAGCAGTTGGCAAGCTGCGCACACAATCCCAGTGTTGTACAGCTTCCTTCTTCACCTTTCCGAAGGTGCCGCTCTCTCCGGCTCCCGGAGGCGAAGAAGCGGCTTCTTCGCGCAAAGACGATTGTGCCGCTCACTGTGCACTCCTTAGCGCGGCTTCTGCCGAAAGACGCCCGGGAGCGGCTCTTAGCTCCGGACAGCATCGTACCTTCGTCTTTAGCGTCTCTTCTCGTCTACATCTTAGCAAAAACTTTTCTACTATGTCGGCCAAGGAAAAACTGTGCCAGCACAGAAAACATCACCCGTCGGGTTTCTAGACGTTGCACGGAGGTGTGCCGAGTGTTTGGCATGAAGGAAAGAAAAGTTGTCCAAAACAGCTTCCAATCGAATGTTCATGTGATTGGAAAAGTCAGGAGAGTGCAAAGGTACTGTTTTCTATCAGTAGGCAAGCTGCGCACACAATCCCAGTCTTGTACAGCTTCCTTCTTCACCTTTCCGAAGGTGCCGCTCTCTCCAGCTCCCGGAGGCGAAGAAGCGGCTTCTTCGCGCAAAGACGATTGTGCCGCTCACTGTGCACTCCTTAGCGCGGCTTCTGCCGAAAGACGCCCGGGAGCGGCTCTTAGCCCCGGACAGCATCGTACCTACGTCTTTAGCGTCTCTTCTCGTCTACATCTTAGCAAAAAGCTTTTCCACTATGTCTGGCGAGGAAAAACTGTGCCAGCACAGAAAACATCACCCATCGTGTTCTAGACGTTGCACGGAGGTGTGCCGAGTGTTTGGCATGAAGAAAAGAAAAGTTGTCCAAAACAGCTTCCAATCGAATGTTCATGTGATTGGAAAAGTCAGGAGAGTGCAAAGGTACTGTTTTCTAGCAGTTGGCAAGCTGCGCACACAATCCCAGTGTTGTACAGCTTCCTTCTTCACCTTTCCGAAGGTGCCGCTCTCTCCGGCTCCCGGAGGCGAAGAAGCGGCTTCTTCGCGCAAAGACGATTGTGCCGCTCCCTGTGCACTCCTTAGCGCGGCTTCTGCCGAAAGACGCCCGGGAGCGGCTCTTACCTCCGGACAGCATCGTACCTTCGTCTTTAGCGTCTCTTCTCGTCTACATCTTAGCAAAAAGCTTTTCCACTATGTCTGGCGAGGAAAAACTGTGCCAGCACAGAAAACATCTCCCATCGTGTTCTAGACGTTGCACGGAGGTGTGCCGAGTGTTTGGCATGAAGAAAAGAAAAGTTGTCCAAAACAGCTTCCAATCGAATGTTCATGTGATTGGAAAAGTCAGGAGAGTGCAAAGGTACTGTTTTCTAGCAGTTGGCAAGCTGCGCACACAATCCCAGTGTTGTACAGCTTCCTTCTTCACCTTTCCGAAGGTGCCGCTCTCTCCGGCTCCCGGGAGGCGAAGAAGCGGCTTCTTCGCGCAAAGACGATTGTGCCGCTCACTGTGCACTCCTTAGCGCGGCTTCTGCCGAAAGACGCCCGGGAGCGGCTCTTAGCTCCGGACAGCATCGTACCTTCGTCTTTAGCGTCTCTTCTCGTCTACATCTTAGCAAAAAGCTTTTCCACTATGTATGGCGAGGATAAACTGTGCCAGCACAGAAAACATCTCCCATCGTGTTCTAGACGTTGCACGATCCCTATACTTAGGCTGAATTCTTTCCTGGGGATAGGGTTAGGCTTCAGTCTAGGGCTTGGAGTATTTTAACCAGGAAGCCCTGAGTTCCAGGCTTACTGCATCTGCCAAAGGCATCCCAAAGGGAGTGCAGAAGTGCCACAACATGGTTGCTTTCACGGCTTTTCCCTTAGGAAGAACCCTAATACCCGGCTGATTTACCTTCCTAGGGTTACTGTTAGGCTTAGGCCTAGGACTTTTAAAACCAGGAAGCCCTGGGCTCCAGGCACACTGCAGCTGCGAAAGGCATCCCAAGGGGAGCGCAAAAGTGACGCAACTTGGCTGCCACCACTGATATTTCCATGAGACCATCCCGAACCATAGGCTGATTTTCCTTCCTAGGGTTAAGGTTTGAGTTACGCCTAGGGTAAGGGTTCTATTAACCAGAAAGCCCTGAGTTCCAAGAACACAGCAGCTGCGAAGGACTACCCAAGAAGAGCGCAAAAGTACCACAACGTGCCTGCCTCCACAGCTTTTTCCTTGGGGACATGCCTAATTCCTGGCTGATTTGCCTTTCTCGTCTTAGGGTTGGGGTTCGGCCTAGGGCTAGGATATTTTTAACTAGGAAGCCCTGAGTTCCAGGCTTACTTCATCTGCCAAAGGCATCCCAAAGGGAGTGCAAAAGTGCCACAACATGGCTGCTTTCACGGCTTTTCCCTTAGGAAGAACCCTAATACCCGGCTGATTTACCTTCCTAGGTTTACTGTTAGGCTTAGACCTAGGACTTTTAAAACCAGGAAGCCCTGGGCTCCAGGCACACTGCAGCTGTTCAAGGCATCCCAAGGGGAGCGCAAAAGTGACACAACTTGGCTGCCTCTGCTGCTATTCTCATGAGACCATCCTGAACCATAGGCTGATTTTCCTTCCTAGGGTTAAGGTTTGAGTTACGCCTAGGGTAAGGGTTCTATTAACCAGAAAGCCCTGAGTTCCAAGAACACAGCAGCTGCGAAGGACTACCCAAGAAGAGCGCAAAAGTACCACAACATGCCTGCCTCCACAGCTTTTTCCTTGGGGACATGCCTAATTCCTATCTGATTTGCCTTTCTCATCTTAGGGTTGGGGTTCGGCCTAGGGCTAGGATTTTTAAAATCAGGAAGCCCTGACTTCCAGGCACACTGGAGCTGTGAAAGGCATCCAAAAGGGAGTGCAAAAGTGCCACAACATGGTTGCTTTCGCGGCTTTTTCCTTGGCAAGAAGCCTAACACCAGGCTGATTTCCCTTCCCTTGGTTACTGTTAGGCTTAGGCCTAGGGCTAGGATTTTTAAAACTAGGAAGCCCTGAGATCCAGGCACACTGCAGCTGTTCAAGGCATCCCAAGGGGAGTACAAAAGTGCAACAACATGGCAGCTTTCACAGCTTTTTCCTTGGCACTATCCCTATACCTAGGCTGATTTATCTGCCTAGGGTTAGGGTTAGGCTTCAGCCTTGGGCTTCGAGATTTTAACCCGGAAGCCCTGAGTTCCAGGCTTACTGCATCTGCCAAAGGCATCCCAAAGGGAGTGCAAAAGTGCCACAACATGGCTGCTTTCACAGCTTTTCCCTTAGGAAGAACCCTAATACTCGGCTGATTTACCTTCCTAGGGTTACTGTTAGGCTTAGGCCTAGGACTTTTAAAACCAGGAAGCCCTGGGCTCCAGGCACACTGCAGCTGCGAAAGGCATCCCAAGGGGAGCGCAAAAGTGACACAACTTGGCTGCCACCACTGATATTTCCATGAGACCATCCCGAACCATAGGCTGATTTTCCTTCCTAGGGTTAAGGTTTGAGTTACGCCTAGGGTAAGGGTTCTATTAACCAGAAAGCCCTGAGTTCCAAGAACACAGCAGCTGCTAAGGACTACCCAAGAAGAGCACAAAAGTACCACAACATGCCTGCCTCCACAGCTTTTTCCTTGGGGACATGCCTAATTCCTGGCTGATTTGCCTTTCTCGTCTTAGGGTTGGGGTTCGGCCTAGGGCTAGGATTTTTTTAACTAGGAAGCCCTGAGTTCCAGGCTTACTTCATCTGCCAAAGGCATCCCAAAGGGAGTGCAAAAGTGCCACAACATGGCTGCTTTCACGGCTTTTCCCTTAGGAAGAACCCTAATACGCGGCTGATTTACCTTCCTAGGGTTACTGTTAGGCTTAGGCCTAGGACTTTTAAAACCAGGAAGCCCTGGGCTCCAGGCACACTGCAGCTGCGAAAGGCATCCCAAGGGGAGCGCAAAAGTGACGCAACTTGGCTGCCACCACTGATATTTCCATGAGACCATCCCGAACCATAGGCTGATTTTCCTTCCTAGGGTTAAGGTTTGAGTTACGCCTTGGGTAAGGGTTCTATTAACCAGAAAGCCCTGAGTTCCAAGAACACAGCAGCTGCGAAGGACTACCCAAGAAGAGCGCAAAAGTACCACAACATGCCTGCCTCCACAGCTTTTTCCTTGGGGACATGCCTAATTCCTGGCTGATTTGCCTTTCTCGTCTTAGGGTTGGGGTTCGGCCTAGGGCTAGGATTTTTAAAATCAGGAAGCCCTGAGTTCCAGGCACACTGGAGCTGTGAAAGGCATCCCAAGAGGGCCGCAGAAGTGACACAACTTGGCTGCCTCTGCTGCTATTCTCATGAGTCCATCTCGAACCATAGGCTGATTTTCCTTCCTAGGGTGAGGGTTAGAGTTACGCCTAGGGTTAGTGTTTTTTTAACCAGAAAGCCCTGAGTTCCAAGAACACAGCAGCTGCGAAGGACTACCCAAGAGGAGTGCAAAAGTGCCACAACATGGCTGCCTCCAGCGCTTTTTCCTTGGGACCATCATTGAACCTAGGCTTATTACATTGCCTCCAGTTGCACCTATGGTCACGCCAAGAGATAGGGATTTTAAATCAGTAAACCCTGAGCTCCAGACCCAGTGCAGCTGCAAAAGCCTTCCCAAGGGCAGCCAAAAATTGCCTCAACATGCTCCTTCCAGTGCTTTTTTCCTTGGGAACATCCCTATACCCAGGCTGATTTATCTGCCTAGGGTTAGGGTTAGGGTTCAGCCTAGAGATAGGATTTTTTCAAACAGGAAGCCCTGAATTCCAGGCACACTGCAGCTGTTAAAGGCAGTGTTCTACGTCAACCGCAACTTAGTCTGAAATAAATGCTTTTTCCCTGAGAGCATCTGAGAGGTTTGCATGAAGCACTGATATCTGACATTTGCAATTTTGAATAGGAGAGGAGAAAGAAAATGGGAAGAAGTTTTTAATTTTAGTGGTTTCAATGTTAATTTCCGTACACTTTTTCAAAACTTGTCAGCTCAAATGCCCATCAACATCTTTTAGTCATCTGTAAGTCAGTATTCATATAAAATGTGCTTCAAATCAAAAGAATTTCAAATTTGCACTCCAAATTTCTATGCCTAGATTTATGATTTCCTACACATATTAGATGAAAGGAAGGCCTTTTTTACTGTGGGAGTGCTGGAACACTGGAACAGGTTGCCCAGGGAAGTTGTGGGTGTCCCATCCCTGAAAGTATTCAAGGTCAGCTTGGACGGGGCTTGGAGCAGCAACAAAGGAGAAGCTTGATGGTAGAGAAACAAAGTTGGACTATAGAAGAAACTGGGATTGAAGTATAGGAGCAAGTTTTCTCTCAGCTCTTGGGGTAAATTCAAAGTTGTACAAAATGACATTTATCTGTGCTATTCACTACTGTAACAGAAATGTTCATGAAAACTGTACAGAAGATAGCAAATTTTAAAAGAGATAAGAATTACAGCATAAAATCCATGGGATGGGTTACAACATGAGACACTCTCTAAGAGAAAATCTCTGTGTTTCAGCACTTCATCATGGTAAGATTTCATGAAGTGCCAAAGAAGGCGGCAAAATATCATTCGGGACGTTATTTCCTGGAATTCAGCCTGGCCATTAGTAGGAACTGGGTTTGAACACATCATGTAGATATACCACACACACTTTCCCTTCACTGAAAAATGACTGTTTACAACGAAGAAGCAATTGGCGATCAAAATTGATTGAAAGCATCTTAAACATGTCAAGTATTTCATTGTAGATGATCTGTGATCCAAATGCTTCTTCCACCTTCGAGAGGGACAGAACAATTCTTCCATATCATGATGGTTTAAAATTGTATCAACCAATGTTTTCTGCTGAAAAGATAGCATCTATTTTTTTCTATTTTTGGAAGAAAATATTCCTAGACATACAACAGGTGAGAACTAAGTAATTTTAAAGAAACAAATGAAAAGAAAATATTCTGTAAATAGAATGAAATGAAAAGCTGTGTTTTAAATAGGAGCTAAATATGAAACAGAATTTTTGTACCAGGCATTTGAATTACTGCACCAGCTCTTTTGCCCATCAAGAGAGGCGTTTAGCATTTCAGTCTTTTCCAAGGTGTTCATGATCTGCTATGCTGATCTCTGTGTGTGCCTAGGTGTGTGTGGAAGGGGGGGCATGTGAAGGGGAGTGTGTATGTTTGCTTTACAATTGTTGTGGCAGATTCATGCCTCAGCTCCACATTTTGTTTTAGAAAGGTCACACAGAGTGGATGTGAAGTTTACTATCAACAAGAGATCAATTCCCAAATCATCCATTTCACTCTACCTTATAAATCATGTGCTTTGTTGCATATTTTATCAAATCTACTTTCAAGCCAGATGGAGGAAGGAGGATGTGGCAATCCCTCCACCATCTTGCAACTTTTATGCAAGTAGGTTTTCAAGAAAATCATCATTTCTCTTTGAAATATGTCTGGAACAGGCATGATGGTAGTGTCAACCTGTTGGAGTTTTTGTTGCTGGAAGAAGTTATACAAAAGGATTGGTTTTTACATTGACCAGTCACTGAATCAAGCTCAGGAATACATTGGAAATTCAACTGGGGCTTCCTTTCCCCGGCAGACTACTTCTAGAACGAGCTTGTACACTGAAGCTTACTCTTTTGCCCTCTTTTTGTTTCTTTCCTATTTTCTTGGCTTCTTTGCCACTCTCTAGACAATTTTGGAACTTTTTTCCCAACTCAAATGGTTTCAATAGTCTGATTGTGATCATACATTTTTACAAGGAATTTTTAAAATCTTTCCTCCAGTTAAGAAAGTCAAGGACTTAGGTCTTTTTCTTCCCTTATCAATATTGCAATGAAATTGATAAGTAAAGACCAACTCTTTCTTTTTCTTTTTAACCCAAGCAGATAATTCCCATCCATTCATCCATTTGGTGGACCAATAGTTGCCATTCTGATGGAAGTTGTCACTTCTTAACAGTAGGCATTCTGTGACTATGTTGACAGCACTTTGGGTGAAGATCCTAACTGGTCTTAGATACACATAGGGAGAAATTTGCTCAGCCAGTGTCAGTCTTAAGCATGCGTATCAGAAGATCTTTCTAGAGCTGGGAATTTTCCCATGAAAGGGATTCAGTTAGGGAAGAGACACTTGCCCCAGAGGTTTACATTCTTCTTGAAGACTGCTTAAGGAACTTAGATGCCATGTCCATTTGGATCTGTGTCTGCGCAGAACTTTGTCATGCCAGTGCTTGAAATGCATCTTGAAGAGAATTCACTAGCACAGAATGAATGAGAGTGGAAGGGGTTGGTGGGGCTAACCAGGCCCAACCCCCCTGCCTAAACCAGGATCCCTAGAGCCTCTTGCCCAGGATTCTATCTGGGTGTACTTTTAATGTCTTCAAAGATCCAGGCTCCACAATCTTTCTGGGCAGTCTGTGCCGTGGTTCACTCACCCTCACAGTAAAGAATCATTTCCTGATGTTCCTGTATTTCAGTGTGTGCCCACTGCCTCTTGTCTTTTCACTCAGCATCACTGAAAAGACACTGATTCCCTCCCCTTTGCACTATTGCTTCCATATGGATGTGTGCTGCCATGTAGAGATATGTCAAAAACCTCCCTGAAGCCCAGGCAGATAATATTCCCTTCATCTACCAGTCAAGTTGATTCATCAGAGGAGTTTAAAGTTATGTTCAGCATGAAATGCCCCTGAAAAATCATGCTAACTACATTATTGTGTCGTCTTTCATGTGCCTGGCAAGGTTTTCCAGGAAGAGCTGCTTCATCAACTTCCTGGGTATAAAAAAGAGGCTGGCTGGTTTGTACGATTGCGAGTCCTCCTAATTGCCTTTTTTGAAGATGAGTGTCATTTGCTTACATCCAGTCCTTAGCCTCTCTTGTCGTCTACATCTTAGCAAAAAGCTTTTCCACTATGTCTGGCAAGGAGAAATTGTGCCAGCACAGAAAACATCTCCCATCGTGTTCTAGACGTTGCACGGAGGTGTGCCGAGTGTTTGGCATGAAGAAAAGAAAAGTTGTCCAAAACAGCTTCCAATCGAATGTTCATGTGATTGGAAAAGTCAGGAGAGTGCAAAGGTACTGTTTTCTAGCAGTTGGCAAGCTGCGCACACAATCCCAGTGTTGTACAGCTTCCTTCTTCACCTTTCCGAAGGTGCCGCTCTCTCCGGCTCCCGGGAGGCGAAGAAGCGGCTTCTTCGCGCAAAGACGATTGTGCCGCTCACTGTGCACTCCTTAGCGCGGCTTCTGCCGAAAGACGCCCGGGAGCGGCTCTTAGCTCCGGAGAGCATCGTACCTTCGTCTTTAGCGTCTCTTCTCGTCTACATCTTAGCAAAAAGCTTTTCTACTATGTCTGGCGAGGAAAAACTGTGCCAGCACAGAAAACATCTCCCATCGTGTTCTAGACGTTGCACGGAGGTGTGCCGAGTGTTTGGCATGAAGAAAAGAAAAGTTGTCCAAAACAGCTTCCAATCGAATGTTCATGTGATTGGAAAAGTCAGGAGAGTGCAAAGGTACTGTTTTCTAGCAGTTGGCAAGCTGCGCACACAATCCCAGTGTTGTACAGCTTCCTTCTTCACCTTTCCGAAGGTGCCGCTCTCTCCGGCTCCCGGAGGCGAAGAAGCGGCTTCTTCGCGCAAAGACGATTGTGCCGCTCACTGTGCACTCCATAGCGCGGCTTCTGCCGAAAGACGCCCGGGAGCGGCTCTTTGCTCCGGACAGCATCGTACCTTCGTCTTTAGCGTCTCTTCTCGTCTACATCTTAGCAAAAAGCTTTTCTACTATGTCTGGCGAGGAAAAACTGTGCCAGCACAGAAAACATCACCCATCGTGTTCTAGACGTTGCACGGAGGTGTGCCGAGTGTTTGGCATGAAGAAAAGAAAAGTTGTCCAAAACAGCTTCCAATCGAATGTTCATGTGATTGGAAAAGTCAGGAGAGTGCAAAGGTACTGTTTTCTAGCAGTTGGCAAGCTGCGCACACAATCCCAGTGTTGTACAGCTTCCTTCTTCACCTTTCCGAAGGTGCCGCTCTCTCCGGCTCCCGGAGGCGAAGAAGCGGCTTCTTCGCGCAAAGACGATTGTGCCGCTCACTGTGCACTCCATAGCGCGGCTTCTGCCGAAAGACGCCCGGGAGCGGCTCTTAGCTCCGGAGAGCATCGTACCTTCGTCTTTAGCGTCTCTTCTCGTCTACATCTTAGCAAAAAACTTTTCTACTATGTCTGGCAAGGAAAAACTGTGGCAGCACAGAAAACATCTCCCATCGTGTTCTAGACGTTGCACGGAGGTGTGCCGAGTGTTTGGCATGAAGAAAAGAAAAGTTGTCCAAAACAGCTTCCAATCGAATGTTCATGTGATTGGAAAAGTCAGGAGAGTGCAAAGGTACTGTTTCCTAGCAGTTGGCAAGCTGCGCACACAATCCCAGTGTTGTACAGCTTCCTTCTTCACCTTTCCGAAGGTGCCGCTCTCTCCGGCTCCCTGAGGCGAAGAAGCGGCTTCTTCGCGCAAAGACGATTGTGCCGCTCACTTTGCACTCCTTAGCGCGGCTTCTGCCAAAAGACGCCCGGGAGCGGCCCTTAGCTCCGGAGAGCATCTTACCTACGCCTTTAGCGTCTCTTCTCGTCTACATCTTAGCAAAAAGCTTTTCCACTATGTCTGGCGAGGAAAAACTGTGCCAGCACAGAAAACATCTCCCATCGTGTTCTAGACGTTGCACGGAGGTGTGCCGAGTGTTTGGCATGAAGGAAAGAAAAGTTGTCCAAAACAGCTTCCAATCGAATGTTCATGTGATTGGAAAAGTCAGGAGAGTGCAAAGGTACTGTTTTCTAGCAGTTGGCAAGCTGCGCACACAATCCCAGTGTTGTACAGCTTCCTTCTTCACCTTTCCGAAGGTGCCGCTCTCTCCGGCTCCCGGAGGCGAAGAAGCGGCTTCTTCGCGCAAAGACGATTGTGCCGCTCACTGTGCACTCCTTAGCGCGGCTTCTGCCGAAAGACGCCCGGGAGCGGCTCTTAGCCCCGGACAGCATCGTACCTACGTCTTTAGCGTCTCTTCTCGTCTACATCTTAGCAAAAAGCTTTTCCACTATGTCTGGCGAGGAAAAACTGTGCCAGCACAGATAATATCTCCCATCGTGTTCTAGACGTTGCACGGAGGTGTGCCGAGTGTTTGGCATGAAGAAAAGAAAAGTTGTCCAAAACAGCTTCCAATCGAATGTTCATGTGATTGGAAAAGTCAGGAGAGTGCAAAGGTACTGTTTCCTAGCAGTTGGCAAGCTGCGCACACAATCCCAGTGTTGTACAGCTTCCTTCTTCACCTTTCCGAAGGTGCCGCTCTCTCCGGCTCCCGGAGGCGAAGAAGCGGCTTCTTCGCGCAAAGACGATTGTGCCGCTCACTGTGCACTCCATAGCGCGGCTTCTGCCGAAAGACGCCCGGGAGCGGCTCTTAGCTCCGGACAGCATCGTACCTTCGTCTTTAGCGTCTCTTCTCGTCTACATCTTAGCAAAAAGCTTTTCTACTATGTCTGGCGAGGAAAAACTGTGCCAGCACAGAAAACATCTCCCATCGTGTTCTAGACGTTGCACGGAGGTGTGCCGAGTGTTTGGCATGAAGGAAAGAAAAGTTGTCCAAAACAGCTTCCAATCGAATGTTCATGTGATTGGAAAAGTCAGGAGAGTGCAAAGGTACTGTTTTCTAGCAGTTGGCAAGCTGCGCACACAATCCCAGTGTTGTACAGCTTCCTTCTTCACCTTTCCGAAGGTGCCGCTCTCTCCGGCTCCCGGAGGCGAAGAAGCGGCTTCTTCGCGCAAAGACGATTGTGCCGCTCACTGTGCACTCCTTAGCGCGGCTTCTGCCGAAAGACGCCCGGGAGCGGCTCTTAGCTCCGGAGAGCATCGTACCTTCGTCTTTAGCGTCTCTTCTCGTCTACATCTTAGCAAAAACTTTTCTACTATGTCGGCCAAGGAAAAACTGTGCCAGCACAGAAAACATCACCCGTCGGGTTTCTAGACGTTGCACGGAGGTGTGCCGAGTGTTTGGCATGAAGGAAAGAAAAGTTGTCCAAAACAGCTTCCAATCGAATGTTCATGTGATTGGAAAAGTCAGGAGAGTGCAAAGGTACTGTTTTCTATCAGTAGGCAAGCTGCGCACACAATCCCAGTGTTGTACAGCTTCCTTCTTCACCTTTCCGAAGGTGCCGCTCTCTCCAGCTCCCGGAGGCGAAGAAGCGGCTTCTTCGCGCAAAGACGATTGTGCCGCTCACTGTGCACTCCTTAGCGCGGCTTCTGCCGAAAGACGCCCGGGAGCGGCTCTTAGCCCCGGACAGCATCGTACCTACGTCTTTAGCGTCTCTTCTCGTCTACA
Organism: Ammospiza maritima maritima; assembly: GCA_036010785.1. Taxonomy (NCBI): domain Eukaryota; kingdom Metazoa; phylum Chordata; class Aves; order Passeriformes; family Passerellidae; genus Ammospiza; species Ammospiza maritima. The sequence goes on from JAYKTQ010000206.1 coordinate 139,174, forward strand.
TCTTAGCAAAAAGCTTTTCCACTATGTCTGGCGAGGAAAAACTGTGCCAGCACAGAAAACATCACCCATCGTGTTCTAGTTGTTGCACGGAGGTGTGCCGAGTGTTTGGCATGAAGAAAAGAAAAGTTGTCCAAAACAGCTTCCAATCGAATGTTCATGTGATTGGAAAAGTCAGGAGAGTGCAAAGGTACTGTTTTCTAGCAGTTGGCAAGCTGCGCACACAATCCCAGTGTTGTACAGCTTCCTTCTTCACCTTTCCGAAGGTGCCGCTCTCTCCGGCTCCCGGAGGCGAAGAAGCGGCTTCTTCGCGCAAAGACGATTGTGCCGCTCCCTGTGCACTCCTTAGCGCGGCTTCTGCCGAAAGACGCCCGGGAGCGGCTCTTACCTCCGGACAGCATCGTACCTTCGTCTTTAGCGTCTCTTCTCGTCTACATCTTAGCAAAAAGCTTTTCCACTATGTCTGGCGAGGAAAAACTGTGCCAGCACAGAAAACATCTCCCATCGTGTTCTAGACGTTGCACGGAGGTGTGCCGAGTGTTTGGCATGAAGAAAAGAAAAGTTGTCCAAAACAGCTTCCAATCGAATGTTCATGTGATTGGAAAAGTCAGGAGAGTGCAAAGGTACTGTTTTCTAGCAGTTGGCAAGCTGCGCACACAATCCCAGTGTTGTACAGCTTCCTTCTTCACCTTTCCGAAGGTGCCGCTCTCTCCGCCTCCCGGGAGGCGAAGAAGCGGCTTCTTCGCGCAAAGACGATTGTGCCGCTCACTGTGCACTCCTTAGCGCGGCTTCTGCCGAAAGACGCCCGGGAGCGGCTCTTAGCTCCGGACAGCATCGTACCTTCGTCTTTAGCGTCTCTTCTCGTCTACATCTTAGCAAAAAGCTTTTCCACTATGTATGGCGAGGATAAACTGTGCCAGCACAGAAAACATCTCCCATCGTGTTCTAGACGTTGCACGATCCCTATACTTAGGCTGAATTCTTTCCTGGGGATAGGGTTAGGCTTCAGTCTAGGGCTTGGAGTATTTTAACCAGGAAGCCCTGAGTTCCAGGCTTACTGCATCTGCCAAAGGCATCCCAAAGGGAGTGCAGAAGTGCCACAACATGGTTGCTTTCACGGCTTTTCCCTTAGGAAGAACCCTAATACCCGGCTGATTTACCTTCCTAGGGTTACTGTTAGGCTTAGGCCTAGGACTTTTAAAACCAGGAAGCCCTGGGCTCCAGGCACACTGCAGCTGCGAAAGGCATCCCAAGGGGAGCGCAAAAGTGACGCAACTTGGCTGCCACCACTGATATTTCCATGAGACCATCCCGAACCATAGGCTGATTTTCCTTCCTAGGGTTAAGGTTTGAGTTACGCCTAGGGTAAGGGTTCTATTAACCAGAAAGCCCTGAGTTCCAAGAACACAGCAGCTGCGAAGGACTACCCAAGAAGAGCGCAAAAGTACCACAACGTGCCTGCCTCCACAGCTTTTTCCTTGGGGACATGCCTAATTCCTGGCTGATTTGCCTTTCTCGTCTTAGGGTTGGGGTTCGGCCTAGGGCTAGGATATTTTTAACTAGGAAGCCCTGAGTTCCAGGCTTACTTCATCTGCCAAAGGCATCCCAAAGGGAGTGCAAAAGTGCCACAACATGGCTGCTTTCACGGCTTTTCCCTTAGGAAGAACCCTAATACCCGGCTGATTTACCTTCCTAGGTTTACTGTTAGGCTTAGACCTAGGACTTTTAAAACCAGGAAGCCCTGGGCTCCAGGCACACTGCAGCTGTTCAAGGCATCCCAAGGGGAGCGCAAAAGTGACACAACTTGGCTGCCTCTGCTGCTATTCTCATGAGACCATCCTGAACCATAGGCTGATTTTCCTTCCTAGGGTTAAGGTTTGAGTTACGCCTAGGGTAAGGGTTCTATTAACCAGAAAGCCCTGAGTTCCAAGAACACAGCAGCTGCGAAGGACTACCCAAGAAGAGCGCAAAAGTACCACAACATGCCTGCCTCCACAGCTTTTTCCTTGGGGACATGCCTAATTCCTGGCTGATTTGCCTTTCTCGTCTTAGGGTTGGGGTTCGGCCTAGGGCTAGGATTTTTAAAATCAGGAAGCCCTGACTTCCAGGCACACTGGAGCTGTGAAAGGCATCCAAAAGGGAGTGCAAAAGTGCCACAACATGGTTGCTTTCGCGGCTTTTTCCTTGGCAAGAAGCCTAACACCAGGCTGATTTCCCTTCCCTTGGTTACTGTTAGGCTTAGGCCTAGGGCTAGGATTTTTAAAACTAGGAAGCCCTGAGATCCAGGCACACTGCAGCTGTTCAAGGCATCCCAAGGGGAGTACAAAAGTGCAACAACATGGCAGCTTTCACAGCTTTTTCCTTGGCACCATCCCTATACCTAGGCTGTTTTATCTGCCTAGGGTTAGGGTTAGGGTTAGGGTTCAGCCTAGGGCTTGGAGATTTTAACCCGGAAGCCCTGAGTTCCAGGCTTACTGCATCTGCCAAAGGCATCCCAAAGGGAGTGCAAAAGTGCCACAACATGGCTGCTTTCACGGCTTTTCCCTTAGGAAGAACCCTAATACTCGGCTGATTTACCTTCCTAGGGTTACTGTTAGGCTTAGGCCTAGGACTTTTAAAACCAGGAAGCCCTGGGCTCCAGGCACACTGCAGCTGCGAAAGGCATCCCAAGGGGAGCGCAAAAGTGACGCAACTTGGCTGCCACCACTGATATTTCCATGAGACCATCCCGAACCATAGGCTGATTTTCCTTCCTAGGGTTAAGGTTTGAGTTACGCCTAGGGTAAGGGTTCTATTAACCAGAAAGCCCTGAGTTCCAAGAACACAGCAGCTGCGAAGGACTACCCAAGAAGAGCGCAAAAGTACCACAACGTGCCTGCCTCCACAGCTTTTTCCTTGGGGACATGCCTAATTCCTGGCTGATTTGCCTTTCTCGTCTTAGGGTTGGGGTTCGGCCTAGGGCTAGGATATTTTTAACTAGGAAGCCCTGAGTTCCAGGCTTACTTCATCTGCCAAAGGCATCCCAAAGGGAGTGCAAAAGTGCCACAACATGGCTGCTTTCACGGCTTTTCCCTTAGGAAGAACCCTAATACCCGGCTGATTTACCTTCCTAGGTTTACTGTTAGGCTTAGACCTAGGACTTTTAAAACCAGGAAGCCCTGGGCTCCAGGCACACTGCAGCTGTTCAAGGCATCCCAAGGGGAGCGCAAAAGTGACACAACTTGGCTGCCTCTGCTGCTATTCTCATGAGACCATCCTGAACCATAGGCTGATTTTCCTTCCTAGGGTTAAGGTTTGAGTTACGCCTAGGGTAAGGGTTCTATTAACCAGAAAGCCCTGAGTTCCAAGAACACAGCAGCTGCGAAGGACTACCCAAGAAGAGCGCAAAAGTACCACAACATGCCTGCCTCCACAGCTTTTTCCTTGGGGACATGCCTAATTCCTGGCTGATTTGCCTTTCTCGTCTTAGGGTTGGGGTTCGGCCTAGGGCTAGGATTTTTAAAATCAGGAAGCCCTGACTTCCAGGCACACTGGAGCTGTGAAAGGCATCCAAAAGGGAGTGCAAAAGTGCCACAACATGGTTGCTTTCGCGGCTTTTTCCTTGGCAAGAAGCCTAACACCAGGCTGATTTCCCTTCCCTTGGTTACTGTTAGGCTTGGGCCTAGGGCTAGGATTTTTAAAACTAGGAAGCCCTGAGATCCAGGCACACTGCAGCTGTTCAAGGCATCCCAAGGGGAGTACAAAAGTGCAACAACATGGCAGCTTTCACAGCTTTTTCCTTGGCACCATCCCTATACCTAGGCTGTTTTATCTGCCTAGGGTTAGGGTTAGGGTTAGGGTTCAGCCTAGGGCTTGGAGATTTTAACCCGGAAGCCCTGAGTTCCAGGCTTACTGCATCTGCCAAAGGCATCCCAAAGGGAGTGCAAAAGTGCCACAACATGGCTGCTTTCACGGCTTTTCCCTTAGGAAGAACCCTAATACTCGGCTGATTTACCTTCCTAGGGTTACTGTTAGGCTTAGGCCTAGGACTTTTAAAACCAGGAAGCCCTGGGCTCCAGGCACACTGCAGCTGCGAAAGGCATCCCAAGGGGAGCGCAAAAGTGACACAACTTGGCTGCCACCACTGATATTTCCATGAGACCATCCCAAATCATAGGCTGATTTTCCTTCCTAGGGTTAAGGTTTGAGTTACGCCTAGGGTAAGGGTTCTATTAACCAGAAAGCCCTGAGTTCCAAGAACACAGCAGCTGCGAAGGACTTCCCAAGAAGAGCGCAAAAGTACCACAACGTGCCTGCCTCCACAGCTTTTTCCTTGGGGACATGCCTAATTCCTGGCTGATTTGCCTTTCTCGTCTTAGGGTTGGGGTTCGGCCTAGGGCTAGGATTTTTTTAACTAGGAAGCCCTGAGTTCCAGGCTTACTTCATCGGCCAAAGGCATCCCAAAGGGAGTGCAGAAGTGCCACAACATGGCTGCTTTCACGGCTTTTCCCTTAGGAAGAACCCTAATACCCGGCTGATTTACCTTCCTAGGGTTACTGTTAGGCTTAGGCCTAGGACTTTTAAAACCAGGAAGCCCTGGGCTCCAGGCATATGCAGCTGTTAAAGGCATCCCAAGAAGGCCGCAGAAGTGACACAACTTGGCTGCCTCTGCTGCTATTCTCATGAGACCATCCCGAACCATAGTCTGATTTTCCTTCCTAGGGTTAAGGTTTGAGTTACGCCTAGGGTAAGAGTCCTATTAACCAGAAAGCCCTGAGTTCCAAGAACACAGCAGCTGCGAAGGACTACCCAAGAAGAGCGCAAAAGTACCACAACGTGCCTGCCTCCACAGCTTTTTCCTTGGGGACATGCCTAATTCCTGGCTGATTTGCCTTTCTCGTCTTAGGGTTGGGGTTCGGCCTAGGGCTAGGATATTTTTAACTAGGAAGCCCTGAGTTCCAGGCTTACTGCATCTGCCAAAGGCATCCCAAAGGGAGTGCAAAAGTGCCACAACATGGCTGCTTTCACGGCTTTTCCCTTAGGAAGAACCCTAATACCCGGCTGATTTACCTTCCTAGGGTTACTGTTAGGCTTAGGCCTAGGACTTTTAAAACCAGGAAGCCCTGGGCTCCCGGCACACTGCAGCTGTTAAAGGAATCCCAAGAGGGCTGCAGAAGTGACACAACTTGGCTGCCACCACTGATATTTCCATGAGACCATCCCGAACCATAGGCTGATTTTCCTTCCTAGGGTTAAGGTTTGAGTTACGCCTAGGGTAAGGGTTCTATTAACCAGAAAGCCCTGAGTTCCCAGAACACAGCAGCTGTGAAGGACTACCCAAGAAGAGCGCAAAAGTACCACAACATGCCTGCGTCGATAGCTTTTTCCTTGGGGACATGCCTAATTCCTGGTTGATTTGCCTTTCTCGTCTTAGGCTTGGGGTTCGGCCTAGGGCTAGGATTTTTCAAATCAGGAAGCCCTGAGTTCCAGGCACACTGGAGCTGTGAAAGGCATCCAAAAGGGAGTGCAGAAGTGCCACAACATGGCTGCTTTCACGGCTTTTTCCTTGGCAAGAAGCCTAACACCAGGCTGATTTCCCTTCCCAGGGTTACTGTTAGGCTTAGGCCTAGGGCTAGGATTTTGAAAACTAGGAAGCCCTGGGCTCCAGGCACACTGCAGCTGTTCAAGGCATCCCAAGGGGAGTACAAAAGTGCAACAACATGGCAGCTTTCACAGCTTTTTCCTTGGCACCATCCCTATACCTTGGCTGTTTTATCTGCCTAGGGTTAGGGTTAGGGTTCAGCCTAGGGCTTAGAGTTTTTTAACCAGGAAGCCCTGAGTTCCAGGCTTACTGCATCTGCGAAAGGCATCCCAAAGGGAGCGCAGAAGTGCCACAACATGGCTGCTTTCACGGCTTTTCCCTTAGGAAGAACCCTAATACGCGGCTGATTTACCTTCCTAGGTTTACTGTTAGGCTTAGGCCTAGGACTTTTAAAACCAGGAAGCCCTGGGCTCCAGGCACACTGCAGCTGCGAAAGACATCCCAAGGGGAGCGCAAAAGTGACACAACTTGGCTGCCTCTGCTGCTATTCTCATGAGACCATCCCGAACCATAGGCTGATTTTCCTTCCTAGGGTTAAGGTTTGAGTTACGCCTGGGGTAAGGGTTCTATTAACCAGAAAGCCCTGAGTTCCAAGAACACAGCAGCTGCGAAGGACTACCCAAGAAGAGCGCAAAAGTACCACAACATGCCTGCCTCCACAGCTTTTTCCTTGGGGACATGCCTAATTCCTGGCTGATTTGCCTTTCTCGTCTTAGGGTTGGGGTTCGGCCTAGGGCTAGGATTTTTATAATCAGGAAGCCCTGAGTTCCAGGCACACTGGAGCTGTGAAAGGCATCCAAAAGCGAGTGCAGAAGTGCCACAACATGGCTGCTTTTACGGCTTTTTCCTTGGCAAGAAGCCTAACACCAGGCTGATTTCCCTTCCCTTGGTTACTCTAAGGCTTAGGCCTAGGGCTAGGATTTTTAAAACTAGGAAGCCCTTAGATCCAGGCACACTGCAGCTGTTCAAGGCATCCCAAGGGGAGTACAAAAGTGCAACAACATGGCAGCTTTCACAGCTTTTTCCTTGGCACTATCCCTATACCTAGGCTGATTTATCTGCCTAGGGTTAGGGTTAGGGTTCAGCCTAGGGCTTCGAGATTTTAACCCGGAAGCCCTGAGTTCCAGGCTTACTGCATCTGCCAAAGGCATCCCAAAGGGAGTGCAAAAGTGCCACAACATGGCTGCTTTCACAGCTTTTCCCTTAGGAAGAACCCTAATACTCGGCTGATTTACCTTCCTAGGGTTACTGTTAGGCTTAGGCCTAGGACTTTTAAAACCAGGAAGCCCTGGGCTCCAGGCACACTGCAGCTGCGAAAGGCATCCCAAGGGGAGTGCAAAAGTGACACAACTTGGCTGCCACCACTGATATTTCCATGAGACCATCCCGAACCATAGGCTGATTTTCCTTCCTAGGGTTAAGGTTTGACTTACGCCTAGGGTAAGGGTTCTATTAACCAGAAAGCCCTGAGTTCCAAGAACACAGCAGCTGCGAAGGACTACCCAAGAAGAGCGCAAAAGTACCACAACGTGCCTGCCTCCACAGCTTTTTCCTTGGGGACATGCCTAATTCCTGGCTGATTTGCCTTTCTCGTCTTAGGGTTGGGGTTCGGCCTAGGGCTAGGATATTTTTAACTAGGAAGCCCTGAGTTCCAGGCTTACTTCATCTGCCAAAGGCATCCCAAAGGGAGTGCAAAAGTGCCACAACATGGCTGCTTTCACGGCTTTTCCCTTAGGAAGAACCCTAATACCCGGCTGATTTACCTTCCTAGGTTTACTGTTAGGCTTAGGCCTAGGACTTTTAAAACCAGGAAGCCCTGGGCTCCAGGCACACTGCAGCTGTTCAAGGCATCCCAAGGGGAGCGCAAAAGTGACACAACTTGGCTGCCTCTGCTGCTATTCTCATGAGACCATCCCGAACCATAGGCTGATTTTCCTTCCTAGGGTTAAGGTTTGAGTTACGCCTAGGGTAAGGGTTCTATTAACCAGAAAGCCCTGAGTTCCAAGAACACAGCAGCTGCGAAGGACTTCCCAAGAAGAGCGCAAAAGTACCACAACATGCCTGCCTCCACAGCTTTTTCCTTGGGGACATGCCTAATTCCTGGCTGATTTGCCTTTCTCGTCTTAGGGTTGGGGTTCGGCCTAGGGCTAGGATTTTGAAAATCAGGAAGCCCTGAGTTCCAGGCACACTGGAGCTGTGAAAGGCATCCAAAAGGGAGTGCAGAAGTGCCACAACACGGCTGCTTTCACGGCTTTTTCCTTGGCAAGAAGCCTAACACCAGGCTGATTCCCCTTCCCAGGGTTACTGTAAGGCTTAGGCCTAGGGCTAGGATTTTTAAAACTAGGAAGCCCTTAGATCCAGGCACACTGCAGCTGTTCAAGGCATCCCAAGGGGAGTACAAAAGTGCAACAACATGGCAGCTTTCACAGCTTTTTCCTTGGCACCATCCCTATACCTAGGCTGATTTATCTGCCTAGGGTTAGGGTTAGGCTTCAGCCTAGGGCTTCGAGATTTTAACCCGGAAGCCCTGAGTTCCAGGCTTACTGCATCTGCCAAAGGCATCCCAAAGGGAGTGCAAAAGTGCCACAACATGGCTGCTTTCACAGCTTTTCCCTTAGGAAGAACCCTTATACTCAGCTGATTTACCTTCCTAGGGTTACTGTTAGGCTTAGGCCTAGGACTTTTAAAACCAGGAAGCCCTGGGCTCCAGGCACACTGCAGCTGCGAAAGGCATCCCAAGGGGAGCGCAAAAGTGACACAACTTGGCTGCCACCACTGATATTTCCATGAGACCATCCCGAACCATAGGCTGATTTTCCTTCCTAGGGTTAAGGTTTGACTTACGCCTAGGGTAAGGGTTCTATTAACCAGAAAGCCCTGAGTTCCAAGAACACAGCAGCTGCGAAGGACTACCCAAGAAGAGCGCAAAAGTACCACAACGTGCCTGCCTCCACAGCTTTTTCCTTGGGGACATGCCTAATTCCTGGCTGATTTGCCTTTCTCGTCTTAGGGTTGGGGTTCGGCCTAGGGCTAGGATATTTTTAACTAGGAAGCCCTGAGTTCCAGGCTTACTTCATCTGCCAAAGGCATCCCAAAGGGAGTGCAAAAGTGCCACAACATGGCTGCTTTCACGGCTTTTCCCTTAGGAAGAACCCTAATACCCGGCTGATTTACCTTCCTAGGGTTACTGTTAGGCTTAGACCTAGGACTTTTAAAACCAGGAAGCCCTGGGCTCCAGGCACACTGCAGCTGTTCAAGGCATCCCAAGGGGAGCGCAAAAGTGACACAACTTGGCTGCCTCTGCTGCTATTCTCATGAGACCATCCCGAACCATAGGCTGATTTTCCTTCCTAGGGTTAAGGTTTGAGTTACGCCTAGGGTAAGGGTTCTATTAACCAGAAAGCCCTGAGTTCCAAGAACACAGCAGCTGCGAAGGACTACCCAAGAAGAGCGCAAAAGTACCACAACGTGCCTGCCTCCACAGCTTTTTCCTTGGGGACATGCCTAATTCCTGGCTGATTTGCCTTTCTCGTCTTAGGGTTGGGGTTCGGCCTAGGGCTAGGATATTTTTAACTAGGAAGCCCTGAGTTCCAGGCTTACTGCATCTGCCAAAGGCATCCCAAAGGGAGTGCAAAAGTGCCACAACATGGCTGCTTTCACGGCTTTTCCCTTAGGAAGAACCCTAATACCCGGCTGATTTACCTTCCTAGGGTTACTGTTAGGCTTAGGCCTAGGACTTTTAAAACCAGGAAGCCCTGGGCTCCAGGCATATGCAGCTGTTAAAGGCATCCCAAGAAGGCCGCAGAAGTGACACAACTTGGCTGCCTCTGCTGCTATTCTCATGAGACCATCCCGAACCATAGTCTGATTTTCCTTCCTAGGGTTAAGGTTTGAGTTACGCCTAGGGTAAGGGTTCTATTAACCAGAAAGCCCTGAGTTCCAAGAACACAGCAGCTGCGAAGGACTACCCAAGAAGAGCGCAAAAGTACCACAACGTGCCTGCCTCCACAGCTTTTTCCTTGGGGACATGCCTAATTCCTGGCTGATTTGCCTTTCTCGTCTTAGGGTTGGGGTTCGGCCTAGGGCTAGGATATTTTTAACTAGGAAGCCCTGAGTTCCAGGCTTACTGCATCTGCCAAAGGCATCCCAAAGGGAGTGCAAAAGTGCCACAACATGGCTGCTTTCACGGCTTTTCCCTTAGGAAGAACCCTAATACCCGGCTGATTTACCTTCCTAGGGTTACTGTTAGGCTTAGGCCTAGGACTTTTAAAACCAGGAAGCCCTGGGCTCCCGGCACACTGCAGCTGTTAAAGGAATCCCAAGAGGGCTGCAGAAGTGACACAACTTGGCTGCCACCACTGATATTTCCATGAGACCATCCCGAACCATAGGCTGATTTTCCTTCCTAGGGTTAAGGTTTGAGTTACGCCTAGGGTAAGGGTTCTATTAACCAGAAAGCCCTGAGTTCCCAGAACACAGCAGCTGTGAAGGACTACCCAAGAAGAGCGCAAAAGTACCACAACATGCCTGCGTCGATAGCTTTTTCCTTGGGGACATGCCTAATTCCTGGTTGATTTGCCTTTCTCGTCTTAGGCTTGGGGTTCGGCCTAGGGCTAGGATTTTTCAAATCAGGAAGCCCTGAGTTCCAGGCACACTGGAGCTGTGAAAGGCATCCAAAAGGGAGTGCAGAAGTGCCACAACATGGCTGCTTTCACGGCTTTTTCCTTGGCAAGAAGCCTAACACCAGGCTGATTTCCCTTCCCAGGGTTACTGTTAGGCTTAGGCCTAGGGCTAGGATTTTGAAAACTAGGAAGCCCTGGGCTCCAGGCACACTGCAGCTGTTCAAGGCATCCCAAGGGGAGTACAAAAGTGCAACAACATGGCAGCTTTCACAGCTTTTTCCTTGGCACCATCCCTATACCTTGGCTGTTTTATCTGCCTAGGGTTAGGGTTAGGGTTCAGCCTAGGGCTTGGAGTTTTTTAACCAGGAAGCCCTGAGTTCCAGGCTTACTGCATCTGCGAAAGGCATCCCAAAGGGAGCGCAGAAGTGCCACAACATGGCTGCTTTCACGGCTTTTCCCTTAGGAAGAACCCTAATACGCGGCTGATTTACCTTCCTAGGTTTACTGTTAGGCTTAGGCCTAGGACTTTTAAAACCAGGAAGCCCTGGGCTCCAGGCACACTGCAGCTGCGAAAGACATCCCAAGGGGAGCGCAAAAGTGACACAACTTGGCTGCCTCTGCTGCTATTCTCATGAGACCATCCCGAACCATAGGCTGATTTTCCTTCCTAGGGTTAAGGTTTGAGTTACGCCTGGGGTAAGGGTTCTATTAACCAGAAAGCCCTGAGTTCCAAGAACACAGCAGCTGCGAAGGACTACCCAAGAAGAGCGCAAAAGTACCACAACATGCCTGCCTCCACAGCTTTTTCCTTGGGGACATGCCTAATTCCTGGCTGATTTGCCTTTCTCGTCTTAGGGTTGGGGTTCGGCCTAGGGCTAGGATTGTTATAATCAGGAAGCCCTGAGTTCCAGGCACACTGGAGCTGTGAAAGGCATCCAAAAGCGAGTGCAGAAGTGCCACAACATGGCTGCTTTTACGGCTTTTTCCTTGGCAAGAAGCCTAACACCAGGCTGATTTCCCTTCCCTTGGTTACTGTAAGGCTTAGGCCTAGGGCTAGGATTTTTAAAACTAGGAAGCCCTTAGATCCAGGCACACTGCAGCTGTTCAAGGCATCCCAAGGGGAGTACAAAAGTGCAACAACATGGCAGCTTTCACAGCTTTTTCCTTGGCACTATCCCTATACCTAGGCTGATTTATCTGCCTAGGGTTAGGGTTAGGGTTCAGCCTAGGGCTTCGAGATTTTAACCCGGAAGCCCTGAGTTCCAGGCTTACTGCATCTGCCAAAGGCATCCCAAAGGGAGTGCAAAAGTGCCACAACATGGCTGCTTTCACAGCTTTTCCCTTAGGAAGAACCCTAATACTCGGCTGATTTACCTTCCTAGGGTTACTGTTAGGCTTAGGCCTAGGACTTTTAAAACCAGGAAGCCCTGGGCTCCAGGCACACTGCAGCTGCGAAAGGCATCCCAAGGGGAGTGCAAAAGTGACACAACTTGGCTGCCACCACTGATATTTCCATGAGACCATCCCGAACCATAGGCTGATTTTCCTTCCTAGGGTTAAGGTTTGACTTACGCCTAGGGTAAGGGTTCTATTAACCAGAAAGCCCTGAGTTCCAAGAACACAGCAGCTGCGAAGGACTACCCAAGAAGAGCGCAAAAGTACCACAACGTGCCTGCCTCCACAGCTTTTTCCTTGGGGACATGCCTAATTCCTGGCTGATTTGCCTTTCTCGTCTTAGGGTTGGGGTTCGGCCTAGGGCTAGGATATTTTTAACTAGGAAGCCCTGAGTTCCAGGCTTACTTCATCTGCCAAAGGCATCCCAAAGGGAGTGCAAAAGTGCCACAACATGGCTGCTTTCACGGCTTTTCCCTTAGGAAGAACCCTAATACCCGGCTGATTTACCTTCCTAGGGTTACTGTTAGGCTTAGGCCTAGGACTTTTAAAACCAGGAAGCCCTGGGCTCCAGGCACACTGCAGCTGCGAAAGGCATCCCAAGGGGAGCGCAAAAGTGACACAACTTGGCTGCCACCACTGATATTTCCATGAGACCATCCCGAACCATAGGCTGATTTTCCTTCCTAGGGTTAAGGTTTGAGTTACGCCTAGGGTAAGGGTTCTATTAACCAGAAAGCCCTGAGTTCCAAGAACACAGCAGCTGCGAAGGACTACCCAAGAAGAGCGCAAAAGTACCACAACGTGCCTGCCTCCACAGCTTTTTCCTTGGGGACATGCCTAATTCCTGGCTGATTTGCCTTTCTCGTCTTAGGGTTGGGGTTCGGCCTAGGGCTAGGATTTTTAAAATCAGGAAGCCCTGAGTTCCAGGCACACTGGAGCTGTGAAAGGCATCCAAAAGGGAGTGCAGAAGTGCCACAACATGGCTGCTTTCACGGCTTTTTCCTTGGCAAGAAGCCTAACACCAGGCTGATTTCCCTTCCCAGGGTTACTGTAAGGCTTAGGCCTAGGGCTAGGATTTTTAAAACTAGGAAGCCCTTAGCTCCAGGCACACTGCAGCTGTTCAAGGCATCCCAAGAGGGCCGCAGAAGTGACACAACTTGGCTGCCTCTGCTGCTATTCTCATGAGTCCATCCCGAACCATAGGCTGATTTTCCTTCCTAGGGTGAGGGTTAGAGTTACGCCTAGGGTTAGTGTTTTTTTAACCAGAAAGCCCTGAGTTCCAAGAACACAGCAGCTGCGAAGGACTACCCAAGAGGAGTTCAAAAGTGCCACAACATGGCTGCCTCCAGCGCTTTTTCCTTGGGACCATCATTGAACCTAGGCTTATTTACTTGCCTCCAGTTGCACCTATGGTCACGCCAAGAGATAGGGATTTTAAATCAGTAAACCCTGAGCTCCAGACCCAGTGCAGCTGCAAAAGGCTTCCCAAGGGCAGCCAAAAATTGCCTCAACATGCTCCTTCCAGTGCTTTTTTCCTTGGGAACATCCCTATACCCAGGCTGATTTATCTGCCTAGGGTTAGGGTTAGGGTTCAGCCTAGAGATAGGATTTTTTCAAACAGGAAGCCCTGAATTCCAGGCACACTGCAGCTGTTAAAGGCAGTGTTCTACGTCAACCGCAACTTAGTCTGAAATAAATGCTTTTTCCCTGAGAGCATCTGAGAGGTTTGCATGAAGCACTGATATCTGACATTTGCAATTTTGAATAGGAGAGGAGAAAGAAAATGGGAAGAAGTTTTTAATTTTAGTGGTTTCAATGTTAATTTCCGTACACTTTTTCAAAACTTGTCAGCTCAAATGCCCATCAACATCTTTTAGTCATCTGTAAGTCAGTATTCATATAAAATGTGCTTCAAATCAAAAGAATTTCAAATTTGCACTCCAAATTTCTATGCCTAGATTTATGATTTCCTACACATATTAGATGAAAGGAAGGCCTTTTTTACTGTGGGAGTGCTGGAACACTGGAACAGGTTGCCCAGGGAAGTTGTGGGTGTCCCATCCCTGAAAGTATTCAAGGTCAGCTTGGCCGGGGCTTGGAGCAGCAACAAAGGAGAAGCTTGATTGTAGAGAAACAAAGTTGGACTATAGAAGAAACTGGGATTGAAGTATAGGAGCAAGTTTTCTCTCAGCTCTTGGGGTAAATTCAAAGTTGTACAAAATGACATTTATCTGTGCTATTCACTACTGTAACAGAAATGTTCATGAAAACTGTACAGAAGATAGCAAATTTTAAAAGAGATAAGAATTACAGCATAAAATCCATGGGATGGGTTACAACATGAGACACTCTCTAAGAGAAAATCTCTGTGTTTCAGCACTTCATCATGGTAAGATTTCATGAAGTGCCAAAGAAGGCGGCAAAATATCATTCGGGACGTTATTTCCTGGAATTCAGCCTGGCCATTAGTAGGAACTGGGTTTGAACACATCATGTAGATATACCACACACACTTTCCCTTCACTGAAAAATGACTGTTTACAACGAAGAAGCAATTGACGATCAAAATTGATTGAAAGCATCTTAAACATGTCAAGTATTTCATTGTAGATGATCTGTGATCCAAATGCTTCTTCCACCTTCGAGAGGGACAGAACAATTCTTCCATATCATGATGGTTTAAAATTGTATCAACCAATGTTTTCTGCTGAAAAGATAGCATCTATTTTTTCCTATTTTTGGAAGAAAATATTCCTAGACATACAACAGGTGAGAACTAAGTAATTTTAAAGAAACAAATGAAAAGAAAATATTCTGTAAATAGAATGAAATGAAAAGCTGTGTTTTAAATAGGAGCTAAATATGAAACAGAATTTTTGTACCAGGCATTTGAATTACTGCACCAGCTCTTTTGCCCATCAAGAGAGGCGTTTAGCATTTCAGTCTTTTCCAAGGTGTTCATGATCTGCTATGCTGATCTCTGTGTGTGCCTAGGTGTGTGTGGAAGGGGGGGCATGTGAAGGGGAGTGTGTATGTTTGCTTTACAATTGTTGTGGCAGATTCATGCCTCAGCTCCACATTTTGTTTTAGAAAGGTCACACAGAGTGGATGTGAAGTTTACTATCAACAAGAGATCAATTCCCAAATCATCCATTTCACTCTACCTTATAAATCATGTGCTTTGTTGCATATTTTATCAAATCTACTTTCAAGCCAGATGGAGGAAGGAGGATGTGGCAATCCCTCCACCATCTTGCAACTTTTATGCAAGTAGGTTTTCAAGAAAATCATCATTTCTCTTTGAAATATGTCTGGAACAGGCATGATGGTAGTGTCAACCTGTTGGAGTTTTTGTTGCTGGAAGAAGTTATACAAAAGGATTGGTTTTTACATTGACCAGTCACTGAATCAAGCTCAGGAATACATTGGAAATTCAACTGGGGCTTCCTTTCCCCGGCAGACTACTTCTAGAACGAGCTTGTACACTGAAGCTTACTCTTTTGCCCTCTTTTTGTTTCTTTCCTATTTTCTTGGCTTCTTTGCCACTCTCTAGACAATTTTGGAACTTTTTTCCCAACTCAAATGGTTTCAATAGTCTGATTGTGATCATACATTTTTACAAGGAATTTTTAAAATCTTTCCTCCAGTTAAGAAAGTCAAGGACTTAGGTCTTTTTCTTCCCTTATCAATATTGCAATGAAATTGATAAGTAAAGACCAACTCTTTCTTTTTCTTTTTAACCCAAGCAGATAATTCCCATCCATTCATCCATTTGGTGGACCAATAGTTGCCATTCTGATGGAAGTTGTCACTTCTTAACAGTAGGCATTCTGTGACTATGTTGACAGCACTTTGGGTGAAGATCCTAACTGGTCTTAGATACACATAGGGAGAAATTTGCTCAGCCAGTGTCAGTCTTAAGCATGCGTATCAGAAGATCTTTCTAGAGCTGGGAATTTTCCCATGAAAGGGATTCAGTTAGGGAAGAGACACTTGCCCCAGAGGTTTACATTCTTCTTGAAGACTGCTTAAGGAACTTAGATGCCATGTCCATTTGGATCTGTGTCTGCGCAGAACTTTGTCATGCCAGTGCTTGAAATGCATCTTGAAGAGAATTCACTAGCACAGAATGAATGAGAGTGGAAGGGGTTGGTGGGGCTAACCAGGCCCAAGCCCCCTGCCTAAACCAGGATCCCTAGAGCCTCTTGCCCAGGATTCTATCTGGGTGTACTTTTAATGTCTTCAAAGATCCAGGCTCCACAATCTTTCTGGGCAGTCTGTGCCGTGGTTCACTCACCCTCACAGTAAAGAATCATTTCCTGATGTTCCTGTATTTCAGTGTGTGCCCACTGCCTCTTGTCTTTTCACTCAGCATCACTGAAAAGACACTGATTCCCTCCCCTTTGCACTATTGCTTCCATATGGATGTGTGCTGCCATGTAGAGATATGTCAAAAACCTCCCTGAAGCCCAGGCAGATAATATTCCCTTCATCTACCAGTCAAGTTGATTCATCAGAGGAGTTTAAAGTTATGTTCAGCATGAAATGCCCCTGAAAAATCATGCTAACTACATTATTGTGTCGTCTTTCATGTGCCTGGCAAGGTTTTCCAGGAAGAGCTGCTTCATCAACTTCCTGGGTATAAAAAAGAGGCTGGCTGGTTTGTACGATTGCGAGTCCTCCTAATTGCCTTTTCTGAAGATGAGTGTCATTTGCTTACATCCAGTCCTTAGCCTCTCTTGTCGTCTACATCTTAGCAAAAAGCTTTTCCACTATGTCTGGCAAGGAGAAATTGTGCCAGCACAGAAAACATCTCCCATCGTGTTCTAGACGTTGCACGGAGGTGTGCCGAGTGTTTGGCATGAAGAAAAGAAAAGTTGTCCAAAACAGCTTCCAATCGAATGTTCATGTGATTGGAAAAGTCAGGAGAGTGCAAAGGTACTGTTTTCTAGCAGTTGGCAAGCTGCGCACACAATCCCAGTGTTGTACAGCTTCCTTCTTCACCTTTCCGAAGGTGCCGCTCTCTCCGACTCCCGGAGGCGAAGAAGCGGCTTCTTCGCGCAAAGACGATTGTGCCGCTCACTGTGCACTCCATAGCGCGGCTTCTGCCGAAAGACGCCCGGGAGCGGCTCTTAGCTCCGGACAGCATCGTACCTTCGTCTTTAGCGTCTCTTCTCGTCTACATCTTAGCAAAAAACTTTTCTACTATGTCTGGCAAGGAAAAACTGTGCCAGCACAGAAAACATCTCCCATCGTGTTCTAGACGTTGCACGGAGGTGTGCCGAGTGTTTGGCATGAAGGAAAGAAAAGTTGTCCAAAACAGCTTCCAATCGAATGTTCATGTGATTGGAAAAGTCAGGAGAGTGCAAAGGTACTGTTTTCTAGCAGTTGGCAAGCTGCGCACACAATCCCAGTGTTGTACAGCTTCCTTCTTCACCTTTCCGAAGGTGCCGCTCTCTCCGGCTCCCGGAGGCGAAGAAGCGGCTTCTTCGCGCAAAGACGATTGTGCCGCTCACTGTGCACTCCTTAGCGCGGCTTCTGCCGAAAGACGCCCGGGAGCGGCTCTTAGCTCCGGACAGCATCGTACCTTCGTCTTTAGCGTCTCTTCTCGTCTACATCTTAGCAAAAAGCTTTTCCACTATGTCTGGCGAGGAAAAACTGTGCCAGCACAGAAAACATTACCCGTCGTATTCTAGACGTTGCACGGAGTTGTGCCGAGTGTTTGGCATGAAGAAAAGAAAAGGTGTCCAAAACAGCTTCCAATCGAATGTTCATGTGATTGGAAAAGTCAGGAGAGTGCAAAGGTACTGTTTTCTAGCAGTTGGCAAGCTGCGCACACAATCCCAGTGTTGTACAGCTTCCTTCTTCACCTTTCCGAAGGTGCCGCTCTCTCCAGCTCCCGGAGGCGAAGAAGCGGCTTCTTCGCGCAAAGACGATTGTGCCGCTCACTGTGCACTCCTTAGCGCGGCTTCTGCCGAAAGACGCCCGGGAGCGGCTCTTAGCCCCGGGCAGCATCGTACTTACGTCTTTAGCGTCTCTTCTCGTCTACATCTTAGCAAAAAGCTTTTCTACTATGTCTGGCGAGGAAAAACTGTGCCAGCACAGAAAACATCTCCCATCGTGTTCTAGACGTTGCACGGAGGTGTGCCGAGTGTTTGGCATGAAGGAAAGAAAAGTTGTCCAAAACAGCTTCCAATCGAATGTTCATGTGATTGGAAAAGTCAGGAGAGTGCAAAGGTACTGTTTTCTAGCAGTTGGCAAGCTGCGCACACAATCCCAGTGTTGTACAGCTTCCTTCTTCACCTTTCCGAAGGTGCCGCTCTCTCCGGCTCCCGGAGGCGAAGAAGCGGCTTCTTCGCGCAAAGACGATTGTGCCGCTCACTGTGCACTCCTTAGCGCGGCTTCTGCCGAAAGACGCCCGGGAGCGGCTCTTAGCTCCGGACAGCATCGTACCTTCGTCTTTAGCGTCTCTTCTCGTCTACATCTTAGCAAAAAGCTTTTCTACTATGTCTGCCAAGGAAAAACTGTGCCAGCACAGAAAACATCACCCGTCGTGTTCTAGACGTTGCACGGAGGTGTGCCGAGTGTTTGGCATGAAGGAAAGAAAAGTTGTCCAAAACAGCTTCCAATCGAATGTTCATGTGATTGGAAAAGTCAGGAGAGTGCAAAGGTACTGTTTTCTAGCAGTTGGCAAGCTGCGCACACAATCCCAGTGTTGTACAGCTTCCTTCTTCACCTTTCCGAAGGTGCCGCTCTCTCCGGCTCCCGGAGGCGAAGAAGCGGCTTCTTCGCGCAAAGACGATTGTGCCGCTCACTGTGCACTCCTTAGCGCGGCTTCTGCCGAAAGACGCCCGGGAGCGGCTCTTAGCCCCGGACAGCATCGTACCTACGTCTTTAGCGTCTCTTCTCGTCTACATCTTAGCAAAAAGCTTTTCCACTATGTCTGGCGAGGAAAAACTGTGCCAGCACAGAAAACATCACCCATCGTGTTCTAGACGTTGCACGGAGGTGTGCCGAGTGTTTGGCATGAAGAAAAGAAAAGTTGTCCAAAACAGCTTCCAATCGAATGTTCATGTGATTGGAAAAGTCAGGAGAGTGCAAAGGTACTGTTTTCTAGCAGTTGGCAAGCTGCGCACACAATCCCAGTGTTGTACAGCTTCCTTCTTCACCTTTCCGAAGGTGCCGCTCTCTCCGGCTCCCGGAGGCGAAGAAGCGGCTTCTTCGCGCAAAGACGATTGTGCCGCTCACTGTGCACTCCTTAGCGCGGCTTCTGCCGAAAGACGCCCGGGAGCGGCTCTTAGCTCCGGACAGCATCGTACCTTCGTCTTTAGCGTCTCTTCTCGTCTACATCTTAGCAAAAAGCTTTTCCACTATGTCTGGCGAGGAAAAACTGTGCCAGCACAGAAGACATCTCCCATCGAGTTCTAGACGTTGCACGGAGGTGTGCCGAGTGTTTGGCATGAAGAAAAGAAAAGTTGTCCAAAACAGCTTCCAATCGAATGTTCATGTGATTGGAAAAGTCAGGAGAGTGCAAAGGTACTGTTTTCTAGCAGTTGGCAAGCTGCGCACACAATCCCAGTGTTGTACAGCTTCCTTCTTCACCTTTCCGAAGGTGCCGCTCTCTCCGGCTCCCGGAGGCGAAGAAGCGGCTTCTTCGCGCAAAGACGATTGTGCCGCTCACTGTGCACTCCTTAGCGCGGCTTCTGCCGAAAGACGCCCGGGAGCGGCTCTTAGCTCCGGACAGCATCGTACCTTCGTCTTTAGCGTCTCTTCTCGTCTACATCTTAGCAAAAAGCTTTTCCACTATGTCTGGCGAGGAAAAACTGTGCCAGCACAGAAAACATCACCCATCGTGTTCTAGACGTTGCACGGAGGTGTGCCGAGTGTTTGGCATGAAGAAAAGAAAAGTTGTCCAAAACAGCTTCCAATCGAATGTTCATGTGATTGGAAAAGTCAGAAGAGTGCAAAGGTACTGTTTTCTAGCAGTTGGCAAGCTGCGCACACAATCCCAGTGTTGTACAGCTTCCTTCTTCACCTTTCCGAAGGTGCCGCTCTCTCCGGCTCCCGGAGGCGAAGAAGCGGCTTCTTCGCGCAAAGACGATTGTGCCGCTCACTGTGCACTCCTTAGCGCGGCTTCTGCCGAAAGACGCCCGGGAGCGGCTCTTAGCTCCGGACAGCATCGTACCTTCGTCTTTAGCGTCTCTTCTCGTCTACATCTTAGCAAAAAGCTTTTCCACTATGTCTGGCGAGGAAAAACTGTGCCAGCACAGAAAACATCTCCCATCGTGTTCTAGACGTTGCACGGAGGTGTGCCGAGTGTTTGGCATGAAGAAAAGAAAAGTTGTCCAAAACAGCTTCCAATCGAATGTTCATGTGATTGGAAAAGTCAGGAGAGTGCAAAGGTACTGTTTTCTAGCAGTTGGCAAGCTGCGCACACAATCCCAGTGTTGTACAGCTTCCTTCTTCACCTTTCCGAAGGTGCCGCTCTCTCCGGCTCCCGGAGGCGAAGAAGCGGCTTCTTCGCGCAAAGACGATTGTGCCGCTCACTGTGCACTCCTTAGCGCGGCTTCTGCCGAAAGACGCCCGGGAGCGGCTCTTAGCTCCGGACAGCATCGAACCTTCGTCTTTAGCGTCTCTTCTCGTCTACATCTTAGCAAAAAGCTTTTCTGCTATGTCTGGCAAGGAAAAACTGTGCCAGCACAGAAAACATCTCCCATCGTGTTCTAGACGTTGCACGATCCCTATACTTAGGCTGAATTCTTTCCTGGGGATAGGGTTAGGCTTCAGTCTAGGGCTTGGAGTATTTTAACCAGGAAGCCCTGAGTTCCAGGCTTACTGCATCTGCCAAAGGCATCCCAAAGGGAGTGCAGAAGTGCCACAACATGGTTGCTTTCACGGCTTTTCCCTTAGGAAGAACCCTAATACCCGGCTGATTTACCTTCCTAGGGTTACTGTTAGGCTTAGGCCTAGGACTTTTAAAACCAGGAAGCCCTGGGCTCCAGGCACACTGCAGCTGCGAAAGGCATCCCAAGGGGAGCGCAAAAGTGACGCAACTTGGCTGCCACCACTGATATTTCCATGAGACCATCCCGAACCATAGGCTGATTTTCCTTCCTAGGGTTAAGGTTTGAGTTACGCCTAGGGTAAGGGTTCTATTAACCAGAAAGCCCTGAGTTCCAAGAACACAGCAGCTGCGAAGGACTACCCAAGAAGAGCGCAAAAGTACCACAACGTGCCTGCCTCCACAGCTTTTTCCTTGGGGACATGCCTAATTCCTGGCTGATTTGCCTTTCTCGTCTTAGGGTTGGGGTTCGGCCTAGGGCTAGGATATTTTTAACTAGGAAGCCCTGAGTTCCAGGCTTACTTCATCTGCCAAAGGCATCCCAAAGGGAGTGCAAAAGTGCCACAACATGGCTGCTTTCACGGCTTTTCCCTTAGGAAGAACCCTAATACCCGGCTGATTTACCTTCCTAGGTTTACTGTTAGGCTTAGACCTAGGACTTTTAAAACCAGGAAGCCCTGGGCTCCAGGCACACTGCAGCTGTTCAAGGCATCCCAAGGGGAGCGCAAAAGTGACACAACTTGGCTGCCTCTGCTGCTATTCTCATGAGACCATCCTGAACCATAGGCTGATTTTCCTTCCTAGGGTTAAGGTTTGAGTTACGCCTAGGGTAAGGGTTCTATTAACCAGAAAGCCCTGAGTTCCAAGAACACAGCAGCTGCGAAGGACTAGCCAAGAAGAGCGCAAAAGTACCACAACATGCCTGCCTCCACAGCTTTTTCCTTGGGGACATGCCTAATTCCTGGCTGATTTGCCTTTCTCGTCTTAGGGTTGGGGTTCGGCCTAGGGCTAGGATTTTTAAAATCAGGAAGCCCTGAGTTCCAGGCACACTGGAGCTGTGAAAGGCATCCAAAAGGGAGTGCAAAAGTGCCACAACATGGTTGCTTTCGCGGCTTTTTCCTTGGCAAGAAGCTTAACACCAGGCTGATTTCCCTTCCCTTGGTTACTGTTAGGCTTAGGCCTAGGGCTAGGATTTTTAAAACTAGGAAGCCCTGAGATCCAGGCACACTGCAGCTATTCAAGGCATCCCAAGGGGAGTACAAAAGTGCAACAACATGGCAGCTTTCACAGCTTTTTCCTTGGCACCATCCCTATACCTAGGCTGTTTTATCTGCCTAGGGTTAGGGTTAGGGTTAGGGTTCAGCCTAGGGCTTGGAGATTTTAACCCGGAAGCCCTGAGTTCCAGGCTTACTGCATCTGCCAAAGGCATCCCAAAGGGAGTGCAAAAGTGCCACAACATGGCTGCTTTCACGGCTTTTCCCTTAGGAAGAACCCTAATACTCGGCTGATTTACCTTCCTAGGGTTACTGTTAGGCTTAGGCCTAGGACTTTTAAAACCAGGAAGCCCTGGGCTCCAGGCACACTGCAGCTGCGAAAGGCATCCCAAGGGGAGCGCAAAAGTGACACAACTTGGCTGCCACCACTGATATTTCCATGAGACCATCCCAAATCATAGGCTGATTTTCCTTCCTAGGGTTAAGGTTTGAGTTACGCCTAGGGTAAGGGTTCTATTAACCAGAAAGCCCTGAGTTCCAAGAACACAGCAGCTGCGATGGACTTCCCAAGAAGAGCGCAAAAGTACCACAACGTGCCTGCCTCCACAGCTTTTTCCTTGGGGACATGCCTAATTCCTGGCTGATTTGCCTTTCTCGTCTTAGGGTTGGGGTTCGGCCTAGGGCTAGGATTTTTTTAACTAGGAAGCCCTGAGTTCCAGGCTTACTTCATCTGCAAAAGGCATCCCAAAGGGAGTGCAGAAGTGCCACAACATGGCTGCTTTCACGGCTTTTCCCTTAGGAAGAACCCTAATACCCGGCTGATTTACCTTCCTAGGGTTACTGTTAGGCTTAGGCCTAGGACTTTTAAAACCAGGAAGCCCTGGGCTCCAGGCATATGCAGCTGTTAAAGGCATCCCAAGAAGGCCGCAGAAGTGACACAACTTGGCTGCCTCTGCTGCTATTCTCATGAGACCATCCCGAACCATAGGCTGATTTTCCTTCCTAGGGTTAAGGTTTGAGTTACGCCTAGGGTAAGAGTCCTATTAACCAGAAAGCCCTGAGTTCCAAGAACACAGCAGCTGCGAAGGACTACCCAAGAAGAGCGCAAAAGTACCACAACGTGCCTGCCTCCACAGCTTTTTCCTTGGGGACATGCCTAATTCCTGGCTGATTTGCCTTTCTCGTCTTAGGGTTGGGGTTCGGCCTAGGGCTAGGATATTTTTAACTAGGAAGCCCTGAGTTCCAGGCTTACTTCATCTGCCAAAGGCATCCCAAAGGGAGTGCAAAAGTGCCACAACATGGCTGCTTTCACGGCTTTTCCCTTAGGAAGAACCCTAATACCCGGCTGATTTACCTTCCTAGGGTTACTGTTAGGCTTAGGCCTAGGACTTTTAAAACCAGGAAGCCCTGGGCTCCCGGCACACTGCAGCTGTTAAAGGAATCCCAAGAGGGCTGCAGAAGTGACACAACTTGGCTGCCACCACTGATATTTCCATGAGACCATCCCGAACCATAGGCTGATTTTCCTTCCTAGGGTTAAGGTTTGAGTTACGCCTTGGGTAAGGGTTCTATTAACCAGAAAGCCCTGAGTTCCAAGAACACAGCAGCTGCGAAGGACTACCCAAGAAGAGCGCAAAAGCACCACAACGTGCCTGCCTCCACAGCTTTTTCCTTGGGGACATGCCTAATTCCTGGCTGATTTGCCTTTCTCGTCTTAGGGTTGGGGTTCGGCCTAGGGCTAGGATATTTTTAACTAGGAAGCCCTGAGTTCCAGGCTTACTTCATCTGCCAAAGGCATCCCAAAGGGAGTGCAAAAGTGCCACAACATGGCTGCTTTCACGGCTTTTCCCTTAGGAAGAACCCTAACACCCGGCTGATTTACCTTCCTAGGGTTACTGTTAGGCTTAGACCTAGGACTTTTAAAACCAGGAAGCCCTGGGCTCCAGGCACACTGCAGCTGCGAAAGGCATCCCAAGGGGAGCGCAAAAGTGACACAACTTGGCTGCCTCTGCTGCTATTCTCATGAGACCATCCCGAACCATAGGCTGATTTTCCTTCCTAGGGTTAAGGTTTGAGTTACGCCTAGGGTAAGGGTTCTATTAACCAGAAAGCCCTGAGTTCCAAGAACACAGCAGCTGCGAAGGACTTCCCCAGAAGAGCGCAAAAGTACCACAACATGCCTGCCTCCACAGCTTTTTCCTTGGGGACATGCCTAATTCCTGGCTGATTTGCCTTTCTCGTCTTAGGGTTGGGGTTCGGCCTAGGGCTAGGATTTTTATAATCAGGAAGCCCTGAGTTCCAGGCACACTGGAGCTGTGAAAGTCATCCAAAAGCGAGTGCAGAAGTGCCACAACATGGCTGCTTTTACGGCTTTTTCCTTGGCAAGAAGCCTAACACCAGGCTGATTTCCCTTCCCTTGGTTACTGTAAGGCTTAGGCCTAGGGCTAGGATTTTTAAAACTAGGAAGCCCTTAGATCCAGGCACACTGCAGCTGTTCAAGGCATCCCAAGGGGAGTACAAAAGTGCAACAACATGGCAGCTTTCACAGCTTTTTCCTTGGCACTATCCCTATACCTAGGCTGATTTATCTGCCTAGGGTTAGGGTTAGGGTTCAGCCTAGGGCTTCGAGATTTTAACCCGGAAGCCCTGAGTTCCAGGCTTACTGCATCTGCCAAAGGCATCCCAAAGGGAGTGCAAAAGTGCCACAACATGGCTGCTTTCACAGCTTTTCCCTTAGGAAGAACCCTAATACTCGGCTGATTTACCTTCCTAGGGTTACTGTTAGGCTTAGGCCTAGGACTTTTAAAACCAGGAAGCCCTGGGCTCCAGGCACACTGCAGCTGCGAAAGGCATCCCAAGGGGAGTGCAAAAGTGACACAACTTGGCTGCCACCACTGATATTTCCATGAGACCATCCCGAACCATAGGCTGATTTTCCTTCCTAGGGTTAAGGTTTGACTTACGCCTAGGGTAAGGGTTCTATTAACCAGAAAGCCCTGAGTTCCAAGAACACAGCAGCTGCGAAGGACTAGCCAAGAAGAGCGCAAAAGTACCACAACGTGCCTGCCTCCACAGCTTTTTCCTTGGGGACATGCCTAATTCCTGGCTGATTTGCCTTTCTCGTCTTAGGGTTGGGGTTCGGCCTAGGGCTAGGATATTTTTAACTAGGAAGCCCTGAGTTCCAGGCTTACTTCATCTGCCAAAGGCATCCCAAAGGGAGTGCAAAAGTGCCACAACATGGCTGCTTTCACGGCTTTTCCCTTAGGAAGAACCCTAATACCCGGCTGATTTACCTTCCTAGGTTTACTGTTAGGCTTAGGCCTAGGACTTTTAAAACCAGGAAGCCCTGGGCTCCAGGCACACTGCAGCTGCGAAAGGCATCCCAAGGGGAGCGCAAAAGTGACACAACTTGGCTGCCTCTGCTGCTATTCTCATGAGTCCATCCCGAACCATAGGCTGATTTTCCTTCCTAGGGTGAGGGTTAGAGTTACGCCTAGGGTTAGTGTTTTTTTAACCAGAAAGCCCTGAGTTCCAAGAACACAGCAGCTGCGAAGGACTAGCCAAGAAGAGCGCAAAAGTACCACAACATGCCTGCCTCCACAGCTTTTTCCTTGGGGACATGCCTAATTCCTGGCTGATTTGCATTTCTCGTCTTAGGGTTGGGGTTCGGCCTAGGGCTAGGATTTTTAAAATCAGGAAGCCCTGACTTCCAGGCACACTGGAGCTGTGAAAGGCATCCAAAAGGGAGTGCAGAAGTGCCACAACATGGCTGCTTTCCCGGCTTTTTCCTTGGCAAGAAGCCTAACACCAGGCTGATTTACCTTCCTAGGGTTACTGTAAGGCTTAGGCCTAGGGCTAGGATTTTTAAAACTAGGAAGCCCTTAGCTCCAGGCACACTGCAGCTGTTCAAGGCATCCCAAGAGGAGTACAAAAGTGCAACAACATGGTAGCTTTCACAGCTTTTTCCTTGGCACCATCCCTATACCTAGGCTGATTTATCTGCCTAGGGTTAGGGTTAGGCTTCAGCCTAGGGCTTGGAGATTTTAACCCGGAAGCCCTGAGTTCCAGGCTTACTGCATCTGCCAAAGGCATCCCAAAGGGAGTGCAAAAGTGCCACAACATGGCTGCTTTCACGGCTTTTCCCTTAGGAAGAACCCTAATACCCGGCTGATTTACCTTCCTAGGGTTACTGTTAGGCTTAGACCTAGGACTTTTAAAACCAGGAAGCCCTGGGCTCCAGGCACACTGCAGCTGCGAAAGGCATCCCAAGGGGAGCGCAAAAGTGACGCAACTTGGCTGCCACCACTGATATTTCCATGAGACCATCCCGAACCATAGGCTGATTTTCCTTCCTAGGGTTAAGGTTTGAGTTACGCCTTGGGTAAGGGTTCTATTAACCAGAAAGCCCTGAGTTCCAAGAACACAGCAGCTGCGAAGGACTACCCAAGAGGAGTGCAAAAGTGCCACAACATGGCTGCCTCCAGCGCTTTTTCCTTGGGACCATCATTGAACCTAGGCTTATTTACTTGCCTCCAGTTGCACCTATGGTCACGCCAAGAGATAGGGATTTTAAATCAGTAAACCCTGAGCTCCAGACCCAGTGCAGCTGCAAAAGGCTTCCCAAGGGCAGCCAAAAATTGCCTCAACATGCTCCTTCCAGTGCTTTTTTCCTTGGGAACATCCCTATACCCAGGCTGATTTATCTGCCTAGGGTTAGGGTTAGGGTTCAGCCTAGAGATAGGATTTTTTCAAACAGGAAGCCCTGAATTCCAGGCACACTGCAGCTGTTAAAGGCAGTGTTCTACGTCAACCGCAACTTAGTCTGAAATAAATGCTTTTTCCCTGAGAGCATCTGAGAGGTTTGCATGAAGCACTGATATCTGACATTTGCAATTTTGAATAGGAGAGGAGAAAGAAAATGGGAAGAAGTTTTTAATTTTAGTGGTTTCAATGTTAATTTCCGTACACTTTTTCAAAACTTGTCAGCTCAAATGCCCATCAACATCTTTTAGTCATCTGTAAGTCAGTATTCATATAAAATGTGCTTCAAATCAAAAGAATTTCAAATTTGCACTCCAAATTTCTATGCCTAGATTTATGATTTCCTACACATATTAGATGAAAGGAAGGCCTTTTTTACTGTGGGAGTGCTGGAACACTGGAACAGGTTGCCCAGGGAAGTTGTGGGTGTCCCATCCCTGAAAGTATTCAAGGTCAGCTTGGACGGGGCTTGGAGCAGCAACAAAGGAGAAGCTTGATGGTAGAGAAACAAAGTTGGACTATAGAAGAAACTGGGATTGAAGTATAGGAGCAAGTTTTCTCTCAGCTCTTGGGGTAAATTCAAAGTTGTACAAAATTACATTTATCTGTGCTATTCACTACTGTAACAGAAATGTTCATGAAAACTGTACAGAAGATAGCAAATTTTAAAAGAGATAAGAATTACAGCATAAAATCCATGGGATGGGTTACAACATGAGACACTCTCTAAGAGAAAATCTCTGTGTTTCAGCACTTCATCATGGTAAGATTTCATGAAGTGCCAAAGAAGGCGGCAAAATATCATTCGGGACGTTATTTCCTGGAATTCAGCCTGGCCATTAGTAGGAACTGGGTTTGAACACATCATGTAGATATACCACACACACTTTCCCTTCACTGAAAAATGACTGTTTACAACGAAGAAGCAATTGGCGATCAAAATTGATTGAAAGCATCTTAAACATGTCAAGTATTTCATTGTAGATGATCTGTGATCCAAATGCTTCTTCCACCTTCGAGAGGGACAGAACAATTCTTCCATATCATGATGGTTTAAAATTGTATCAACCAATGTTTTCTGCTGAAAAGATAGCATCTATTTTTTTCTATTTTTGGAAGAAAATATTCCTAGACATACAACAGGTGAGAACTAAGTAATTTTAAAGAAACAAATGAAAAGAAAATATTCTGTAAATAGAATGAAATGAAAAGCTGTGTTTTAAATAGGAGCTAAATATGAAACAGAATTTTTGTACCAGGCATTTGAATTACTGCACCAGCTCTTTTGCCCATCAAGAGAGGCGTTTAGCATTTCAGTCTTTTCCAAGGTGTTCATGATCTGCTATGCTGATCTCTGTGTGTGCCTAGGTGTGTGTGGAAGGGGGGGCATGTGAAGGGGAGTGTGTATGTTTGCTTTACAATTGTTGTGGCAGATTCATGCCTCAGCTCCACATTTTGTTTTAGAAAGGTCACACAGAGTGGATGTGAAGTTTACTATCAACAAGAGATCAATTCCCAAATCATCCATTTCACTCTACCTTATAAATCATGTGCTTTGTTGCATATTTTATCAAATCTACTTTCAAGCCAGATGGAGGAAGGAGGATGTGGCAATCCCTCCACCATCTTGCAACTTTTATGCAAGTAGGTTTTCAAGAAAATCATCATTTCTCTTTGAAATATGTCTGGAACAGGCATGATGGTAGTGTCAACCTGTTGGAGTTTTTGTTGCTGGAAGAAGTTATACAAAAGGATTGGTTTTTACATTGACCAGTTACTGAATCAAGCTCAGGAATACATTGGAAATTCAACTGGGGCTTCCTTTCCCCGGCAGACTACTTCTAGAACGAGCTTGTACACTGAAGCTTACTCTTTTGCCCTCTTTTTGTTTCTTTCCTATTTTCTTGGCTTCTTTGCCACTCTCTAGACAATTTTGGAACTTTTTTCCCAACTCAAATGGTTTCAATAGTCTGATTGTGATCATACATTTTTACAAGGAATTTTTAAAATCTTTCCTCCAGTTAAGAAAGTCAAGGACTTAGGTCTTTTTCTTCCCTTATCAATATTGCAATGAAATTGATAAGTAAAGACCAACTCTTTCTTTTTCTTTTTAACCCAAGCAGATAATTCCCATCCATTCATCCATTTGGTGGACCAATAGTTGCCATTCTGATGGAAGTTGTCACTTCTTAACAGTAGGCATTCTGTGACTATGTTGACAGCACTTTGGGTGAAGATCCTAACTGGTCTTAGATACACATAGGGAGAAATTTGCTCAGCCAGTGTCAGTCTTAAGCATGCGTATCAGAAGATCTTTCTAGAGCTGGGAATTTTCCCATGAAAGGGATTCAGTTAGGGAAGAGACACTTGCCCCAGAGGTTTACATTCTTCTTGAAGACTGCTTAAGGAACTTAGATGCCATGTCCATTTGGATCTGTGTCTGCGCAGAACTTTGTCATGCCAGTGCTTGAAATGCATCTTGAAGAGAATTCACTAGCACAGAATGAATGAGAGTGGAAGGGGTTGGTGGGGCTAACCAGGCCCAAGCCCCCTGCCTAAACCAGGATCCCTAGAGCCTCTTGCCCAGGATTCTATCTGGGTGTACTTTTAATGTCTTCAAAGATCCAGGCTCCACAATCTTTCTGGGCAGTCTGTGCCGTGGTTCACTCCACCTCACAGTAAAGAATCATTTCCTGATGTTCCTGTATTTCAGTGTGTGCCCACTGCCTCTTGTCTTTTCACTCAGCATCACTGAAAAGACACTGATTCCCTCCCCTTTGCACTATTGCTTCCATATGGATGTGTGCTGCCATGTAGAGATATGTCAAAAACCTCCCTGAAGCCCAGGCAGATAATATTCCCTTCATCTACCAGTCAAGTTGATTCATCAGAGGAGTTTAAAGTTATGTTCAGCATGAAATGCCCCTGAAAAATCATGCTAACTACATTATTGTGTCGTCTTTCATGTGCCTGGCAAGGTTTTCCAGGAAGAGCTGCTTCATCAACTTCCTGGGTATAAAAAAGAGGCAGGCTGGTTTGTACGATTGCGAGTCCTCCTAATTGCCTTTTTTGAAGATGAGTGTCATTTGCTTACATCCAGTCCTTAGCCTCTCTTGTCGTCTACATCTTAGCAAAAAGCTTTTCCACTATGTCTGGCAAGGAGAAATTGTGCCAGCACAGAAAACATCTCCCATCGTGTTCTAGACGTTGCACGGAGGTGTGCCGAGTGTTTGGCATGAAGAAAAGAAAAGTTGTCCAAAACAGCTTCCAATCGAATGTTCATGTGATTGGAAAAGTCAGGAGAGTGCAAAGGTACTGTTTTCTAGCAGTTGGCAAGCTGCGCACACAATCCCAGTGTTGTACAGCTTCCTTCTTCACCTTTCCGAAGGTGCCGCTCTCTCCGGCTCCCGGGAGGCGAAGAAGCGGCTTCTTCGCGCAAAGACGATTGTGCCGCTCACTGTGCACTCCTTAGCGCGGCTTCTGCCGAAAGACGCCCGGGAGCGGCTCTTAGCTCCGGAGAGCATCGTACCTTCGTCTTTAGCGTCTCTTCTCGTCTACATCTTAGCAAAAAACTTTTCTACTATGTCTGGCGAGGAAAAACTGTGCCAGCACAGAAAACATCTCCCATCGTGTTCTAGACGTTGCACGGAGGTGTGCCGAGTGTTTGGCATGAAGAAAAGAAAAGTTGTCCAAAACAGCTTCCAATCGAATGTTCATGTGATTGGAAAAGTCAGGAGAGTGCAAAGGTACTGTTTTCTAGCAGTTGGCAAGCTGCGCACACAATCCCAGTGTTGTACAGCTTCCTTCTTCACCTTTCCGAAGGTGCCGCTCTCTCCGGCTCCCGGAGGCGAAGAAGCGGCTTCTTCGCGCAAAGACGATTGTGCCGCTCACTGTGCACTCCATAGCGCGGCTTCTGCCGAAAGACGCCCGGGAGCGGCTCTTAGCTCCGGACAGCATCGTACCTTCGTCTTTAGCGTCTCTTCTCGTCTATATCTTAGCAAAAAACTTTTCTACTATGTCTGGCAAGGAAAAACTGTGCCAGCACAGAAAACATCACCCATCGTGTTCTAGACGTTGCACGGAGGTGTGCCGAGTGTTTGGCATGAAGAAAAGAAAAGTTGTCCAAAACAGCTTCCAATCGAATGTTCATGTGATTGGAAAAGTCAGGAGAGTGCAAAGGTACTGTTTCCTAGCAGTTGGCAAGCTGCGCACACAATCCCAGTGTTGTACAGCTTCCTTCTTCACCTTTCCGAAGGTGCCGCTCTATCCGGCTCCCTGAGGCGAAGAAGCGGCTTCTTCGCGCAAAGACGATTGTGCCGCTCACTTTGCACTCCTTAGCGCGGCTTCTGCCAAAAGACGCCCGGGAGCGGCCCTTAGCTCCGGAGAGCATCTTACCTACGCCTTTAGCGTCTCTTCTCGTCTACATCTTAGCAAAAAGCTTTTCCACTATGTCTGGCGAGGAAAAACTGTGCCAGCACAGAAAACATCTCCCATCGTGTTCTAGACGTTGCACGGAGGTGTGCCGAGTGTTTGGCATGAAGGAAAGAAAAGTTGTCCAAAACAGCTTCCAATCGAATGTTCATGTGATTGGAAAAGTCAGGAGAGTGCAAAGGTACTGTTTTCTAGCAGTTGGCAAGCTGCGCACACAATCCCAGTGTTGTACAGCTTCCTTCTTCACCTTTCCGAAGGTGCCGCTCTCTCCGGCTCCCGGAGGCGAAGAAGCGGCTTCTTCGCGCAAAGACGATTGTGCCGCTCACTGTGCACTCCTTAGCGCGGCTTCTGCCGAAAGACGCCCGGGAGCGGCTCTTAGCCCCGGACAGCATCGTACCTTCGTCTTTAGCGTCTCTTCTCGTCTACATCTTAGCAAAAAGCTTTTCCACTATGTCTGGCGAGGAAAAACTGTGCCAGCACAGATAATATCTCCCATCGTGTTCTAGACGTTGCACGGAGGTGTGCCGAGTGTTTGGCATGAAGAAAAGAAAAGTTGTCCAAAACAGCTTCCAATCGAATGTTCATGTGATTGGAAAAGTCAGGAGAGTGCAAAGGTACTGTTTCCTAGCAGTTGGCAAGCTGCGCACACAATCCCAGTGTTGTACAGCTTCCTTCTTCACCTTTCCGAAGGTGCCGCTCTCTCCGGCTCCCGGAGGCGAAGAAGCGGCTTCTTCGCGCAAAGACGATTGTGCCGCTCACTGTGCACTCCATAGCGCGGCTTCTGCCGAAAGACGCCCGGGAGCGGCTCTTAGCTCCGGAGAGCATCGTACCTTCGTCTTTAGCGTCTCTTCTCGTCTACATCTTAGCAAAAAGCTTTTCTACTATGTCTGGCGAGGAAAAACTGTGCCAGCACAGAAAACATCTCCCATCGTGTTCTAGACGTTGCACGGAGGTGTGCCGAGTGTTTGGCATGAAGGAAAGAAAAGTTGTCCAAAACAGCTTCCAATCGAATGTTCATGTGATTGGAAAAGTCAGGAGAGTGCAAAGGTACTGTTTTCTATCAGTTGGCAAGCTGCGCACACAATCCCAGTGTTGTACAGCTTCCTTCTTCACCTTTCCGAAGGTGCCGCTCTCTCCGGCTCCCGGAGGCGAAGAAGCGGCTTCTTCGCGCAAAGACGATTGTGCCGCTCACTGTGCACTCCTTAGCGCGGCTTCTGCCGAAAGACGCCCGGGAGCGGCTCTTAGCTCCGGAGAGCATCGTACCTTCGTCTTTAGCGTCTCTTCTCGTCTACATCTTAGCAAAAAGCTTTTCTGCTATGTCTGGCAAGGAAAAACTGTGCCAGCACAGAAAACATCTCCCATCGTGTTCTAGACGTTGCACGATCCCTATACTTAGGCTGAATTCTTTCCTGGGGATAGGGTTAGGCTTCAGTCTAGGGCTTGGAGTATTTTAACCAGGAAGCCCTGAGTTCCAGGCTTACTGCATCTGCCAAAGGCATCCCAAAGGGAGTGCAGAAGTGCCACAACATGGTTGCTTTCACGGCTTTTCCCTTAGGAAGAACCCTAATACCCGGCTGATTTACCTTCCTAGGGTTACTGTTAGGCTTAGGCCTAGGACTTTTAAAACCAGGAAGCCCTGGGCTCCAGGCACACTGCAGCTGCGAAAGGCATCCCAAGGGGAGCGCAAAAGTGACGCAACTTGGCTGCCACCACTGATATTTCCATGAGACCATCCCGAACCATAGGCTGATTTTCCTTCCTAGGGTTAAGGTTTGAGTTACGCCTAGGGTAAGGGTTCTATTAACCAGAAAGCCCTGAGTTCCAAGAACACAGCAGCTGCGAAGGACTTCCCAAGAAGAGCGCAAAACTACCACAACGTGCCTGCCTCCACAGCTTTTTCCTTGGGGACATGCCTAATTCCTGGCTGATTTGCCTTTCTCGTCTTAGGGTTGGGGTTCGGCCTAGGGCTAGGATTTTTTTAACTAGGAAGCCCTGAGTTCCAGGCTTACTGCATCTGCCAAAGGCATCCCAAAGGGAGTGCAAAAGTGCCACAACATGGCTGCTTTCACGGCTTTTCCCTTAGGAAGAACCCTAATACCCGGCTGATTTACCTTCCTAGGTTTACTGTTAGGCTTAGACCTAGGACTTTTAAAACCAGGAAGCCCTGGGCTCCAGGCACACTGCAGCTGTTCAAGGCATCCCAAGGGGAGCGCAAAAGTGACACAACTTGGCTGCCTCTGCTGCTATTCTCATGAGACCATCCTGAACCATAGGCTGATTTTCCTTCCTAGGGTTAAGGTTTGAGTTACGCCTAGGGTAAGGGTTCTATTAACCAGAAAGCCCTGAGTTCCAAGAACACAGCAGCTGCGAAGGACTAGCCAAGAAGAGCGCAAAAGTACCACAACATGCCTGCCTCCACAGCTTTTTCCTTGGGGACATGCCTAATTCCTGGCTGATTTGCCTTTCTCGTCTTAGGGTTGGGGTTCGGCCTAGGGCTAGGATTTTTAAAATCAGGAAGCCCTGACTTCCAGGCACACTGGAGTTGTGAAAGGCATCCAAAAGGGAGTGCAAAAGTGCCACAACATGGTTGCTTTCGCGGCTTTTTCCTTGGCAAGAAGCCTAACACTAGGCTGATTTCCCTTCCCTTGGTTACTGTTAGGCTTAGGCCTAGGGCTAGGATTTTTAAAACTAGGAAGCCCTGAGATCCAGGCACACTGCAGCTGTTCAAGGCATCCCAAGGGGAGTACAAAAGTGCAACAACATGGCAGCTTTCACAGCTTTTTCCTTGGCACCATCCCTATACCTAGGCTGTTTTATCTGCCTAGGGTTAGGGTTAGGGTTAGGGTTCAGCCTAGGGCTTGGAGATTTTAACCCGGAAGCCCTGAGTTCCAGGCTTACTGCATCTGCCAAAGGCATCCCAAAGGGAGTGCAGAAGTGCCACAACATGGCTGCTTTCACGGCTTTTCCCTTAGGAAGAACCCTAATACTCGGCTGATTTACCTTCCTAGGGTTACTGTTAGGCTTAGGCCTAGGACTTTTAAAACCAGGAAGCCCTGGGCTCCAGGCACACTGCAGCTGCGAAAGGCATCCCAAGGGGAGCGCAAAAGTGACACAACTTGGCTGCCACCACTGATATTTCCATGAGACCATCCCGAACCATAGGCTGATTTTCCTTCCTAGGGTTAAGGTTTGAGTTACGCCTAGGGTAAGGGTTCTATTAACCAGAAAGCCCTGAGTTCCAAGAACACAGCAGCTGCGAAGGACTTCCCAAGAAGAGCGCAAAAGTACCACAACGTGCCTGCCTCCACAGCTTTTTCCTTGGGGACATGCCTAATTCCTGGCTGATTTGCCTTTCTCGTCTTAGGGTTGGGGTTCGGCCTAGGGCTAGGATTTTTTTAACTAGGAAGCCCTGAGTTCCAGGCTTACTTCATCTGCAAAAGGCATCCCAAAGGGAGTGCAGAAGTGCCACAACATGGCTGCTTTCACGGCTTTTCCCTTAGGAAGAACCCTAATACCCGGCTGATTTACCTTCCTAGGGTTACTGTTAGGCTTAGGCCTAGGACTTTTAAAACCAGGAAGCCCTGGGCTCCAGGCATATGCAGCTGTTAAAGGCATCCCAAGAAGGCCGCAGAAGTGACACAACTTGGCTGCCTCTGCTGCTATTCTCATGAGACCATCCCGAACCATAGTCTGATTTTCCTTCCTAGGGTTAAGGTTTGAGTTACGCCTAGGGTAAGAGTCCTATTAACCAGAAAGCCCTGAGTTCCAAGAACACAGCAGCTGCGAAGGACTACCCAAGAAGAGCGCAAAAGTACCACAACGTGCCTGCCTCCACAGCTTTTTCCTTGGGGACATGCCTAATTCCTGGCTGATTTGCCTTTCTCGTCTTAGGGTTGGGGTTCGGCCTAGGGCTAGGATATTTTTAACTAGGAAGCCCTGAGTTCCAGGCTTACTGCATCTGCCAAAGGCATCCCAAAGGGAGTGCAAAAGTGCCACAACATGGCTGCTTTCACGGCTTTTCCCTTAGGAAGAACCCTAATACCCGGCTGATTTACCTTCCTAGGGTTACTGTTAGGCTTAGGCCTAGGACTTTTAAAACCAGGAAGCCCTGGGCTCCCGGCACACTGCAGCTGTTAAAGGAATCCCAAGAGGGCTGCAGAAGTGACACAACTTGGCTGCCACCACTGATATTTCCATGAGACCATCCCGAACCATAGGCTGATTTTCCTTCCTAGGGTTAAGGTTTGAGTTACGCCTAGGGTAAGGGTTCTATTAACCAGAAAGCCCTGAGTTCCCAGAACACAGCAGCTGTGAAGGACTACCCAAGAAGAGCGCAAAAGTACCACAACATGCCTGCGTCGATAGCTTTTTCCTTGGGGACATGCCTAATTCCTGGTTGATTTGCCTTTCTCGTCTTAGGCTTGGGGTTCGGCCTAGGGCTAGGATTTTTCAAATCAGGAAGCCCTGAGTTCCAGGCACACTGGAGCTGTGAAAGGCATCCAAAAGGGAGTGCAGAAGTGCCACAACATGGCTGCTTTCACGGCTTTTTCCTTGGCAAGAAGCCTAACACCAGGCTGATTTCCCTTCCCAGGGTTACTGTTAGGCTTAGGCCTAGGGCTAGGATTTTGAAAACTAGGAAGCCCTGGGCTCCAGGCACACTGCAGCTGTTCAAGGCATCCCAAGGGGAGTACAAAAGTGCAACAACATGGCAGCTTTCACAGCTTTTTCCTTGGCACCATCCCTATACCTTGGCTGTTTTATCTGCCTAGGGTTAGGGTTAGGGTTCAGCCTAGGGCTTGGAGTTTTTTAACCAGGAAGCCCTGAGTTCCAGGCTTACTGCATCTGCGAAAGGCATCCCAAAGGGAGCGCAGAAGTGCCACAACATGGCTGCTTTCACGGCTTTTCCCTTAGGAAGAACCCTAAAACGCGGCTGATTTACCTTCCTAGGTTTACTGTTAGGCTTAGGCCTAGGACTTTTAAAACCAGGAAGCCCTGGGCTCCAGGCACACTGCAGCTGCGAAAGACATCCCAAGGGGAGCGCAAAAGTGACACAACTTGGCTGCCTCTGCTGCTATTCTCATGAGACCATCCCGAACCATAGGCTGATTTTCCTTCCTAGGGTTAAGGTTTGAGTTACGCCTGGGGTAAGGGTTCTATTAACCAGAAAGCCCTGAGTTCCAAGAACACAGCAGCTGCGAAGGACTAGCCAAGAAGAGCGCAAAAGTACCACAACATGCCTGCCTCCACAGCTTTTTCCTTGGGGACATGCCTAATTCCTGGCTGATTTGCCTTTCTCGTCTTAGGGTTGGGGTTCGGCCTAGGGCTAGGATTTTTATAATCAGGAAGCCCTGAGTTCCAGGCACACTGGAGCTGTGAAAGGCATCCAAAAGCGAGTGCAGAAGTGCCACAACATGGCTGCTTTTACGGCTTTTTCCTTGGCAAGAAGCCTAACACCAGGCTGATTTCCCTTCCCTTGGTTACTGTAAGGCTTAGGCCTAGGGCTAGGATTTTTAAAACTAGGAAGCCCTTAGATCCAGGCACACTGCAGCTGTTCAAGGCATCCCAAGGGGAGTACAAAAGTGCAACAACATGGCAGCTTTCACAGCTTTTTCCTTGGCACTATCCCTATACCTAGGCTGATTTATCTGCCTAGGGTTAGGGTTAGGGTTCAGCCTAGGGCTTCGAGATTTTAACCCGGAAGCCCTGAGTTCCAGGCTTACTGCATCTGCCAAAGGCATCCCAAAGGGAGTGCAAAAGTGCCACAACATGGCTGCTTTCACAGCTTTTCCCTTAGGAAGAACCCTAATACTCGGCTGATTTACCTTCCTAGGGTTACTGTTAGGCTTAGGCCTAGGACTTTTAAAACCAGGAAGCCCTGGGCTCCAGGCACACTGCAGCTGCGAAAGGCATCCCAAGGGGAGTGCAAAAGTGACACAACTTGGCTGCCACCACTGATATTTCCATGAGACCATCCCGAACCATAGGCTGATTTTCCTTCCTAGGGTTAAGGTTTGACTTACGCCTAGGGTAAGGGTTCTATTAACCAGAAAGCCCTGAGTTCCAAGAACACAGCAGCTGCGAAGGACTACCCAAGAAGAGCGCAAAAGTACCACAACGTGCCTGCCTCCACAGCTTTTTCCTTGGGGACATGCCTAATTCCTGGCTGATTTGCCTTTCTCGTCTTAGGGTTGGGGTTCGGCCTAGGGCTAGGATATTTTTAACTAGGAAGCCCTGAGTTCCAGGCTTACTTCATCTGCCAAAGGCATCCCAAAGGGAGTGCAAAAGTGCCACAACATGGCTGCTTTCACGGCTTTTCCCTTAGGAAGAACCCTAATACCCGGCTGATTTACCTTCCTAGGTTTACTGTTAGGCTTAGGCCTAGGACTTTTAAAACCAGGAAGCCCTGGGCTCCAGGCACACTGCAGCTGTTCAAGGCATCCCAAGGGGAGCGCAAAAGTGACACAACTTGGCTGCCTCTGCTGCTATTCTCATGAGACCATCCCGAACCATAGGCTGATTTTCCTTCCTAGGGTTAAGGTTTGAGTTACGCCTAGGGTAAGGGTTCTATTAACCAGAAAGCCCTGAGTTCCAAGAACACAGCAGCTGCGAAGGACTTCCCAAGAAGAGCGCAAAAGTACCACAACATGCCTGCCTCCACAGCTTTTTCCTTGGGGACATGCCTAATTCCTGGCTGATTTGCCTTTCTCGTCTTAGGGTTGGGGTTCGGCCTAGGGCTAGGATTTTGAAAATCAGGAAGCCCTGACTTCCAGGCACACTGGAGCTGTGAAAGGCATCCAAAAGGGAGTGCAGAAGTGCCACAACACGGCTGCTTTCACGGCTTTTTCCTTGGCAAGAAGCCTAACACCAGGCTGATTTCCCTTCCCAGGGTTACTGTAAGGCTTAGGCCTAGGGCTAGGATTTTTAAAACTAGGAAGCCCTTAGATCCAGGCACACTGCAGCTGTTCAAGGCATCCCAAGGGGAGTACAAAAGTGCAACAACATGGCAGCTTTCACAGCTTTTTCCTTGGCACCATCCCTATACCTAGGCTGATTTATCTGCCTAGGGTTAGGGTTAGGCTTCAGCCTAGGGCTTCGAGATTTTAACCCGGAAGCCCTGAGTTCCAGGCTTACTGCATCTGCCAAAGGCATC
Organism: Ammospiza maritima maritima; assembly: GCA_036010785.1. Lineage (NCBI taxonomy): Eukaryota > Metazoa > Chordata > Aves > Passeriformes > Passerellidae > Ammospiza > Ammospiza maritima. The sequence continues at coordinate 177,167 of JAYKTQ010000206.1, forward strand.
CCAAAGGGAGTGCAAAAGTGCCACAACATGGCTGCTTTCACAGCTTTTCCCTTAGGAAGAACCCTAATACTCGGCTGATTTACCTTCCTAGGGTTACTGTTAGGCTTAGGCCTAGGACTTTTAAAACCAGGAAGCCCTGGGCTCCAGGCACACTGCAGCTGCGAAAGGCATCCCAAGGGGAGCGCAAAAGTGACACAACTTGGCTGCCACCACTGATATTTCCATGAGACCATCCCGAACCATAGGCTGATTTTCCTTCCTAGGGTTAAGGTTTGAGTTACGCCTAGGGTAAGGGTTCTATTAACCAGAAAGCCCTGAGTTCCAAGAACACAGCAGCTGCGAAGGACTACCCAAGAAGAGCGCAAAAGTACCACAACGTGCCTGCCTCCACAGCTTTTTCCTTGGGGACATGCCTAATTCCTGGCTGATTTGCCTTTCTCGTCTTAGGGTTGGGGTTCGGCCTAGGGCTAGGATATTTTTAACTAGGAAGCCCTGAGTTCCAGGCTTACTTCATCTGCCAAAGGCATCCCAAAGGGAGTGCAAAAGTGCCACAACATGGCTGCTTTCACGGCTTTTCCCTTAGGAAGAACCCTAATACCCGGCTGATTTACCTTCCTAGGGTTACTGTTAGGCTTAGGCCTAGGACTTTTAAAACCAGGAAGCCCTGGGCTCCAGGCATATGCAGCTGTTAAAGGCATCCCAAGAAGGCCGCAGAAGTGACACAACTTGGCTGCCTCTGCTGCTATTCTCATGAGACCATCCCGAACCATAGGCTGATTTTCCTTCCTAGGGTTAAGGTTTGAGTTACGCCTAGGGTAAGAGTCCTATTAACCAGAAAGCCCTGAGTTCCAAGAACACAGCAGCTGCGAAGGACTACCCAAGAAGAGCGCAAAAGTACCACAACGTGCCTGCCTCCACAGCTTTTTCCTTGGGGACATGCCTAATTCCTGGCTGATTTGCCTTTCTCGTCTTAGGGTTGGGGTTCGGCCTAGGGCTAGGATATTTTTAACTAGGAAGCCCTGAGTTCCAGGCTTACTTCATCTGCCAAAGGCATCCCAAAGGGAGTGCAAAAGTGCCACAACATGGCTGCTTTCACGGCTTTTCCCTTAGGAAGAACCCTAATACCCGGCTGATTTACCTTCCTAGGGTTACTGTTAGGCTTAGGCCTAGGACTTTTAAAACCAGGAAGCCCTGGGCTCCCGGCACACTGCAGCTGTTAAAGGAATCCCAAGAGGGCTGCAGAAGTGACACAACTTGGCTGCCACCACTGATATTTCCATGAGACCATCCCGAACCATAGGCTGATTTTCCTTCCTAGGGTTAAGGTTTGAGTTACGCCTTGGGTAAGGGTTCTATTAACCAGAAAGCCCTGAGTTCCAAGAACACAGCAGCTGCGAAGGACTACCCAAGAAGAGCGCAAAAGCACCACAACGTGCCTGCCTCCACAGCTTTTTCCTTGGGGACATGCCTAATTCCTGGCTGATTTGCCTTTCTCGTCTTAGGGTTGGGGTTCGGCCTAGGGCTAGGATATTTTTAACTAGGAAGCCCTGAGTTCCAGGCTTACTTCATCTGCCAAAGGCATCCCAAAGGGAGTGCAAAAGTGCCACAACATGGCTGCTTTCACGGCTTTTCCCTTAGGAAGAACCCTAACACCCGGCTGATTTACCTTCCTAGGGTTACTGTTAGGCTTAGACCTAGGACTTTTAAAACCAGGAAGCCCTGGGCTCCAGGCACACTGCAGCTGCGAAAGGCATCCCAAGGGGAGCGCAAAAGTGACACAACTTGGCTGCCTCTGCTGCTATTCTCATGAGACCATCCCGAACCATAGGCTGATTTTCCTTCCTAGGGTTAAGGTTTGAGTTACGCCTAGGGTAAGGGTTCTATTAACCAGAAAGCCCTGAGTTCCAAGAACACAGCAGCTGCGAAGGACTTCCCCAGAAGAGCGCAAAAGTACCACAACATGCCTGCCTCCACAGCTTTTTCCTTGGGGACATGCCTAATTCCTGGCTGATTTGCCTTTCTCGTCTTAGGGTTGGGGTTCGGCCTAGGGCTAGGATTTTTATAATCAGGAAGCCCTGAGTTCCAGGCACACTGGAGCTGTGAAAGTCATCCAAAAGCGAGTGCAGAAGTGCCACAACATGGCTGCTTTTACGGCTTTTTCCTTGGCAAGAAGCCTAACACCAGGCTGATTTCCCTTCCCTTGGTTACTGTAAGGCTTAGGCCTAGGGCTAGGATTTTTAAAACTAGGAAGCCCTTAGATCCAGGCACACTGCAGCTGTTCAAGGCATCCCAAGGGGAGTACAAAAGTGCAACAACATGGCAGCTTTCACAGCTTTTTCCTTGGCACTATCCCTATACCTAGGCTGATTTATCTGCCTAGGGTTAGGGTTAGGGTTCAGCCTAGGGCTTCGAGATTTTAACCCGGAAGCCCTGAGTTCCAGGCTTACTGCATCTGCCAAAGGCATCCCAAAGGGAGTGCAAAAGTGCCACAACATGGCTGCTTTCACAGCTTTTCCCTTAGGAAGAACCCTAATACTCGGCTGATTTACCTTCCTAGGGTTACTGTTAGGCTTAGGCCTAGGACTTTTAAAACCAGGAAGCCCTGGGCTCCAGGCACACTGCAGCTGCGAAAGGCATCCCAAGGGGAGTGCAAAAGTGACACAACTTGGCTGCCACCACTGATATTTCCATGAGACCATCCCGAACCATAGGCTGATTTTCCTTCCTAGGGTTAAGGTTTGACTTACGCCTAGGGTAAGGGTTCTATTAACCAGAAAGCCCTGAGTTCCAAGAACACAGCAGCTGCGAAGGACTAGCCAAGAAGAGCGCAAAAGTACCACAACGTGCCTGCCTCCACAGCTTTTTCCTTGGGGACATGCCTAATTCCTGGCTGATTTGCCTTTCTCGTCTTAGGGTTGGGGTTCGGCCTAGGGCTAGGATATTTTTAACTAGGAAGCCCTGAGTTCCAGGCTTACTTCATCTGCCAAAGGCATCCCAAAGGGAGTGCAAAAGTGCCACAACATGGCTGCTTTCACGGCTTTTCCCTTAGGAAGAACCCTAATACCCGGCTGATTTACCTTCCTAGGTTTACTGTTAGGCTTAGGCCTAGGACTTTTAAAACCAGGAAGCCCTGGGCTCCAGGCACACTGCAGCTGTTCAAGGCATCCCAAGGGGAGCGCAAAAGTGACACAACTTGGCTGCCTCTGCTGCTATTCTCATGAGACCATCCCGAACCATAGGCTGATTTTCCTTCCTAGGGTTAAGGTTTGAGTTACGCCTAGGGTAAGGGTTCTATTAACCAGAAAGCCCTGAGTTCCAAGAACACAGCAGCTGCGAAGGACTTCCCAAGAAGAGCGCAAAAGTACCACAACATGCCTGCCTCCACAGCTTTTTCCTTGGGGACATGCCTAATTCCTGGCTGATTTGCCTTTCTCGTCTTAGGGTTGGGGTTCGGCCTAGGGCTAGGATTTTGAAAATCAGGAAGCCCTGACTTCCAGGCACACTGGAGCTGTGAAAGGCATCCAAAAGGGAGTGCAGAAGTGCCACAACACGGCTGCTTTCACGGCTTTTTCCTTGGCAAGAAGCCTAACACCAGGCTGATTTCCCTTCCCAGGGTTACTGTAAGGCTTAGGCCTAGGGCTAGGATTTTTAAAACTAGGAAGCCCTTAGATCCAGGCACACTGCAGCTGTTCAAGGCATCCCAAGGGGAGTACAAAAGTGCAACAACATGGCAGCTTTCACAGCTTTTTCCTTGGCACCATCCCTATACCTAGGCTGATTTATCTGCCTAGGGTTAGGGTTAGGCTTCAGCCTAGGGCTTCGAGATTTTAACCCGGAAGCCCTGAGTTCCAGGCTTACTGCATCTGCCAAAGGCATCCCAAAGGGAGTGCAAAAGTGCCACAACATGGCTGCTTTCACAGCTTTTCCCTTAGGAAGAACCCTAATACTCGGCTGATTTACCTTCCTAGGGTTACTGTTAGGCTTAGGCCTAGGACTTTTAAAACCAGGAAGCCCTGGGCTCCAGGCACACTGCAGCTGCGAAAGGCATCCCAAGGGGAGCGCAAAAGTGACACAACTTGGCTGCCACCACTGATATTTCCATGAGACCATCCCGAACCATAGGCTGATTTTCCTTCCTAGGGTTAAGGTTTGAGTTACGCCTAGGGTAAGGGTTCTATTAACCAGAAAGCCCTGAGTTCCAAGAACACAGCAGCTGCGAAGGACTACCCAAGAAGAGCGCAAAAGTACCACAACGTGCCTGCCTCCACAGCTTTTTCCTTGGGGACATGCCTAATTCCTGGCTGATTTGCCTTTCTCGTCTTAGGGTTGGGGTTCGGCCTAGGGCTAGGATATTTTTAACTAGGAAGCCCTGAGTTCCAGGCTTACTTCATCTGCCAAAGGCATCCCAAAGGGAGTGCAAAAGTGCCACAACATGGCTGCTTTCACGGCTTTTCCCTTAGGAAGAACCCTAATACCCGGCTGATTTACCTTCCTAGGGTTACTGTTAGGCTTAGGCCTAGGACTTTTAAAACCAGGAAGCCCTGGGCTCCAGGCATATGCAGCTGTTAAAGGCATCCCAAGAAGGCCGCAGAAGTGACACAACTTGGCTGCCTCTGCTGCTATTCTCATGAGACCATCCCGAACCATAGGCTGATTTTCCTTCCTAGGGTTAAGGTTTGAGTTACGCCTAGGGTAAGAGTCCTATTAACCAGAAAGCCCTGAGTTCCAAGAACACAGCAGCTGCGAAGGACTACCCAAGAAGAGCGCAAAAGTACCACAACGTGCCTGCCTCCACAGCTTTTTCCTTGGGGACATGCCTAATTCCTGGCTGATTTGCCTTTCTCGTCTTAGGGTTGGGGTTCGGCCTAGGGCTAGGATATTTTTAACTAGGAAGCCCTGAGTTCCAGGCTTACTTCATCTGCCAAAGGCATCCCAAAGGGAGTGCAAAAGTGCCACAACATGGCTGCTTTCACGGCTTTTCCCTTAGGAAGAACCCTAATACCCGGCTGATTTACCTTCCTAGGGTTACTGTTAGGCTTAGGCCTAGGACTTTTAAAACCAGGAAGCCCTGGGCTCCCGGCACACTGCAGCTGTTAAAGGAATCCCAAGAGGGCTGCAGAAGTGACACAACTTGGCTGCCACCACTGATATTTCCATGAGACCATCCCGAACCATAGGCTGATTTTCCTTCCTAGGGTTAAGGTTTGAGTTACGCCTTGGGTAAGGGTTCTATTAACCAGAAAGCCCTGAGTTCCAAGAACACAGCAGCTGCGAAGGACTACCCAAGAAGAGCGCAAAAGCACCACAACGTGCCTGCCTCCACAGCTTTTTCCTTGGGGACATGCCTAATTCCTGGCTGATTTGCCTTTCTCGTCTTAGGGTTGGGGTTCGGCCTAGGGCTAGGATATTTTTAACTAGGAAGCCCTGAGTTCCAGGCTTACTTCATCTGCCAAAGGCATCCCAAAGGGAGTGCAAAAGTGCCACAACATGGCTGCTTTCACGGCTTTTCCCTTAGGAAGAACCCTAACACCCGGCTGATTTACCTTCCTAGGGTTACTGTTAGGCTTAGACCTAGGACTTTTAAAACCAGGAAGCCCTGGGCTCCAGGCACACTGCAGCTGCGAAAGGCATCCCAAGGGGAGCGCAAAAGTGACACAACTTGGCTGCCTCTGCTGCTATTCTCATGAGACCATCCCGAACCATAGGCTGATTTTCCTTCCTAGGGTTAAGGTTTGAGTTACGCCTAGGGTAAGGGTTCTATTAACCAGAAAGCCCTGAGTTCCAAGAACACAGCAGCTGCGAAGGACTTCCCCAGAAGAGCGCAAAAGTACCACAACATGCCTGCCTCCACAGCTTTTTCCTTGGGGACATGCCTAATTCCTGGCTGATTTGCCTTTCTCGTCTTAGGGTTGGGGTTCGGCCTAGGGCTAGGATTTTTATAATCAGGAAGCCCTGAGTTCCAGGCACACTGGAGCTGTGAAAGTCATCCAAAAGCGAGTGCAGAAGTGCCACAACATGGCTGCTTTTACGGCTTTTTCCTTGGCAAGAAGCCTAACACCAGGCTGATTTCCCTTCCCTTGGTTACTGTAAGGCTTAGGCCTAGGGCTAGGATTTTTAAAACTAGGAAGCCCTTAGATCCAGGCACACTGCAGCTGTTCAAGGCATCCCAAGGGGAGTACAAAAGTGCAACAACATGGCAGCTTTCACAGCTTTTTCCTTGGCACTATCCCTATACCTAGGCTGATTTATCTGCCTAGGGTTAGGGTTAGGGTTCAGCCTAGGGCTTCGAGATTTTAACCCGGAAGCCCTGAGTTCCAGGCTTACTGCATCTGCCAAAGGCATCCCAAAGGGAGTGCAAAAGTGCCACAACATGGCTGCTTTCACAGCTTTTCCCTTAGGAAGAACCCTAATACTCGGCTGATTTACCTTCCTAGGGTTACTGTTAGGCTTAGGCCTAGGACTTTTAAAACCAGGAAGCCCTGGGCTCCAGGCACACTGCAGCTGCGAAAGGCATCCCAAGGGGAGTGCAAAAGTGACACAACTTGGCTGCCACCACTGATATTTCCATGAGACCATCCCGAACCATAGGCTGATTTTCCTTCCTAGGGTTAAGGTTTGACTTACGCCTAGGGTAAGGGTTCTATTAACCAGAAAGCCCTGAGTTCCAAGAACACAGCAGCTGCGAAGGACTAGCCAAGAAGAGCGCAAAAGTACCACAACGTGCCTGCCTCCACAGCTTTTTCCTTGGGGACATGCCTAATTCCTGGCTGATTTGCCTTTCTCGTCTTAGGGTTGGGGTTCGGCCTAGGGCTAGGATATTTTTAACTAGGAAGCCCTGAGTTCCAGGCTTACTTCATCTGCCAAAGGCATCCCAAAGGGAGTGCAAAAGTGCCACAACATGGCTGCTTTCACGGCTTTTCCCTTAGGAAGAACCCTAATACCCGGCTGATTTACCTTCCTAGGTTTACTGTTAGGCTTAGGCCTAGGACTTTTAAAACCAGGAAGCCCTGGGCTCCAGGCACACTGCAGCTGCGAAAGGCATCCCAAGGGGAGCGCAAAAGTGACACAACTTGGCTGCCTCTGCTGCTATTCTCATGAGTCCATCCCGAACCATAGGCTGATTTTCCTTCCTAGGGTGAGGGTTAGAGTTACGCCTAGGGTTAGTGTTTTTTTAACCAGAAAGCCCTGAGTTCCAAGAACACAGCAGCTGCGAAGGACTAGCCAAGAAGAGCGCAAAAGTACCACAACATGCCTGCCTCCACAGCTTTTTCCTTGGGGACATGCCTAATTCCTGGCTGATTTGCATTTCTCGTCTTAGGGTTGGGGTTCGGCCTAGGGCTAGGATTTTTAAAATCAGGAAGCCCTGACTTCCAGGCACACTGGAGCTGTGAAAGGCATCCAAAAGGGAGTGCAGAAGTGCCACAACATGGCTGCTTTCCCGGCTTTTTCCTTGGCAAGAAGCCTAACACCAGGCTGATTTACCTTCCTAGGGTTACTGTAAGGCTTAGGCCTAGGGCTAGGATTTTTAAAACTAGGAAGCCCTTAGCTCCAGGCACACTGCAGCTGTTCAAGGCATCCCAAGAGGAGTACAAAAGTGCAACAACATGGTAGCTTTCACAGCTTTTTCCTTGGCACCATCCCTATACCTAGGCTGATTTATCTGCCTAGGGTTAGGGTTAGGCTTCAGCCTAGGGCTTGGAGATTTTAACCCGGAAGCCCTGAGTTCCAGGCTTACTGCATCTGCCAAAGGCATCCCAAAGGGAGTGCAAAAGTGCCACAACATGGCTGCTTTCACGGCTTTTCCCTTAGGAAGAACCCTAATACCCGGCTGATTTACCTTCCTAGGGTTACTGTTAGGCTTAGACCTAGGACTTTTAAAACCAGGAAGCCCTGGGCTCCAGGCACACTGCAGCTGCGAAAGGCATCCCAAGGGGAGCGCAAAAGTGACGCAACTTGGCTGCCACCACTGATATTTCCATGAGACCATCCCGAACCATAGGCTGATTTTCCTTCCTAGGGTTAAGGTTTGAGTTACGCCTTGGGTAAGGGTTCTATTAACCAGAAAGCCCTGAGTTCCAAGAACACAGCAGCTGCGAAGGACTACCCAAGAGGAGTGCAAAAGTGCCACAACATGGCTGCCTCCAGCGCTTTTTCCTTGGGACCATCATTGAACCTAGGCTTATTTACTTGCCTCCAGTTGCACCTATGGTCACGCCAAGAGATAGGGATTTTAAATCAGTAAACCCTGAGCTCCAGACCCAGTGCAGCTGCAAAAGGCTTCCCAAGGGCAGCCAAAAATTGCCTCAACATGCTCCTTCCAGTGCTTTTTTCCTTGGGAACATCCCTATACCCAGGCTGATTTATCTGCCTAGGGTTAGGGTTAGGGTTCAGCCTAGAGATAGGATTTTTTCAAACAGGAAGCCCTGAATTCCAGGCACACTGCAGCTGTTAAAGGCAGTGTTCTACGTCAACCGCAACTTAGTCTGAAATAAATGCTTTTTCCCTGAGAGCATCTGAGAGGTTTGCATGAAGCACTGATATCTGACATTTGCAATTTTGAATAGGAGAGGAGAAAGAAAATGGGAAGAAGTTTTTAATTTTAGTGGTTTCAATGTTAATTTCCGTACACTTTTTCAAAACTTGTCAGCTCAAATGCCCATCAACATCTTTTAGTCATCTGTAAGTCAGTATTCATATAAAATGTGCTTCAAATCAAAAGAATTTCAAATTTGCACTCCAAATTTCTATGCCTAGATTTATGATTTCCTACACATATTAGATGAAAGGAAGGCCTTTTTTACTGTGGGAGTGCTGGAACACTGGAACAGGTTGCCCAGGGAAGTTGTGGGTGTCCCATCCCTGAAAGTATTCAAGGTCAGCTTGGACGGGGCTTGGAGCAGCAACAAAGGAGAAGCTTGATGGTAGAGAAACAAAGTTGGACTATAGAAGAAACTGGGATTGAAGTATAGGAGCAAGTTTTCTCTCAGCTCTTGGGGTAAATTCAAAGTTGTACAAAATTACATTTATCTGTGCTATTCACTACTGTAACAGAAATGTTCATGAAAACTGTACAGAAGATAGCAAATTTTAAAAGAGATAAGAATTACAGCATAAAATCCATGGGATGGGTTACAACATGAGACACTCTCTAAGAGAAAATCTCTGTGTTTCAGCACTTCATCATGGTAAGATTTCATGAAGTGCCAAAGAAGGCGGCAAAATATCATTCGGGACGTTATTTCCTGGAATTCAGCCTGGCCATTAGTAGGAACTGGGTTTGAACACATCATGTAGATATACCACACACACTTTCCCTTCACTGAAAAATGACTGTTTACAACGAAGAAGCAATTGGCGATCAAAATTGATTGAAAGCATCTTAAACATGTCAAGTATTTCATTGTAGATGATCTGTGATCCAAATGCTTCTTCCACCTTCGAGAGGGACAGAACAATTCTTCCATATCATGATGGTTTAAAATTGTATCAACCAATGTTTTCTGCTGAAAAGATAGCATCTATTTTTTTCTATTTTTGGAAGAAAATATTCCTAGACATACAACAGGTGAGAACTAAGTAATTTTAAAGAAACAAATGAAAAGAAAATATTCTGTAAATAGAATGAAATGAAAAGCTGTGTTTTAAATAGGAGCTAAATATGAAACAGAATTTTTGTACCAGGCATTTGAATTACTGCACCAGCTCTTTTGCCCATCAAGAGAGGCGTTTAGCATTTCAGTCTTTTCCAAGGTGTTCATGATCTGCTATGCTGATCTCTGTGTGTGCCTAGGTGTGTGTGGAAGGGGGGGCATGTGAAGGGGAGTGTGTATGTTTGCTTTACAATTGTTGTGGCAGATTCATGCCTCAGCTCCACATTTTGTTTTAGAAAGGTCACACAGAGTGGATGTGAAGTTTACTATCAACAAGAGATCAATTCCCAAATCATCCATTTCACTCTACCTTATAAATCATGTGCTTTGTTGCATATTTTATCAAATCTACTTTCAAGCCAGATGGAGGAAGGAGGATGTGGCAATCCCTCCACCATCTTGCAACTTTTATGCAAGTAGGTTTTCAAGAAAATCATCATTTCTCTTTGAAATATGTCTGGAACAGGCATGATGGTAGTGTCAACCTGTTGGAGTTTTTGTTGCTGGAAGAAGTTATACAAAAGGATTGGTTTTTACATTGACCAGTTACTGAATCAAGCTCAGGAATACATTGGAAATTCAACTGGGGCTTCCTTTCCCCGGCAGACTACTTCTAGAACGAGCTTGTACACTGAAGCTTACTCTTTTGCCCTCTTTTTGTTTCTTTCCTATTTTCTTGGCTTCTTTGCCACTCTCTAGACAATTTTGGAACTTTTTTCCCAACTCAAATGGTTTCAATAGTCTGATTGTGATCATACATTTTTACAAGGAATTTTTAAAATCTTTCCTCCAGTTAAGAAAGTCAAGGACTTAGGTCTTTTTCTTCCCTTATCAATATTGCAATGAAATTGATAAGTAAAGACCAACTCTTTCTTTTTCTTTTTAACCCAAGCAGATAATTCCCATCCATTCATCCATTTGGTGGACCAATAGTTGCCATTCTGATGGAAGTTGTCACTTCTTAACAGTAGGCATTCTGTGACTATGTTGACAGCACTTTGGGTGAAGATCCTAACTGGTCTTAGATACACATAGGGAGAAATTTGCTCAGCCAGTGTCAGTCTTAAGCATGCGTATCAGAAGATCTTTCTAGAGCTGGGAATTTTCCCATGAAAGGGATTCAGTTAGGGAAGAGACACTTGCCCCAGAGGTTTACATTCTTCTTGAAGACTGCTTAAGGAACTTAGATGCCATGTCCATTTGGATCTGTGTCTGCGCAGAACTTTGTCATGCCAGTGCTTGAAATGCATCTTGAAGAGAATTCACTAGCACAGAATGAATGAGAGTGGAAGGGGTTGGTGGGGCTAACCAGGC